>CM060900.1:204288978-204456478 GCA_030762935.1 Hymenopus coronatus | reverse complement strand
ACAATCTGGTATACACTTGGGATGCACTCAGAATACTTTTGAAGATTGATAACGAAAATAGGTTTCCGAAGCATTATTAATCAAATCATTACATTATCCAAATGTGTAAGTTATAATTACAAGCGTGGATGTTCGTACCATTCTGCTAGTCGGCGAAAATAAACCAGTAAAACAGCCCTATTAATCGCAGTCTAGACCTGCACACACCCACGTGGTAAAGTGGCAGCGGTGTTCGATAATTTGCGATTGACAACTAATGCCAATAGTTACTGGGTTTTAAGCCTGTAATGTAGAGCACCTGTTTCTTACGTTTATACATTTCAAAACGAATTTATAATTGCGCTTTCTTTTACTTCAAACGATATGCAGTGATGAACACATTGTCACTATCACCTCTCTAGGTATGACGCAAACGCAGCTGTACTGCATGGCATCCGAAACGAGTTTACTATGGTAAAAATGGAACACTATCAGTAAATAATAATACTTTCAGTGTCAACGTTCAGATTCAGCATTTCTTTTAGTTGTTGCATGTACACTTTACGTAAATATGTAGAAATATTAAAAAAGAAGCAAGTAATAAAATAAAAAAAATGAAATACTGATGAGCGCAGTAAATCACCGGTTAGAGATTTCTTTGTGCAAACAATCAGTGGAAAATGCACTATTGAGGTAAAATTCTTAGGAACTGAATTACTTTGCCAGTTTTTACAATGCGGATCTCGTTTTCATAGGGAAATATGTTCTTGCTTTACAAAGTGTTGCTGTACTTCTCAAAAGTTTCGTTAATCACACGATCGTTTTGTGGCAGAAAATCTTAAAATTGACCAACATTTTATTCCTACAATTTGAAATCACGGTCAACATAATCCAATGCACCCAGTGAATAAAAATATAGATATAACCGTAGAAGTCATATCCCTTTGTAGCACACAGAGCCAACGCTTGTTCCAGAAAAGACAAATCATTGATCTATCGAAGCATGCTGATAGTTTATTAAGGGGCAAATCCATTCTGCTTACTTGAAGGACACTCATACTCAACTCATATGTCACTCATTCACTCAAATATGAGTGACAGTTCTTCTTTATTTTGGTATTCACAGACCTTTACTGGATGATCATTATTATGGTGTGGTTAAAGAAACTAGTTCATTCTGATAACTACCGCCAACTTGCAGCGCACGCGTGGTGGGCTGCCGGTTGCTCGCTCAAATGAACCATGAATCGCGCGCATTGCCGGCAGCTACACGCGAAACAATAATTCGCGAATAGGAAACTGTTTGGTATTTAATTGTGGTGTTTATAAATTGATGTCTAAGTAATAATAGCATTCTCTCTTTCACACTGGAAAACCATTACATTAAAATAATGCAATACTGTTACATTCACTTCATTAATACTAAGGATGATATAAAAACTGTTTTATGGCGAGGGTATGTATATGGTGCAGCGAGACAGCAGTTTTTGGTGGAAGCATTCTTTGCCATTGTACAGTATTTTTCAGAACATAATGGTTCTACCCCACTCTTCTTTCAAAGACTTTGAAGTAGGGCTTGCTGTTTTTCTGCTTAACGGTTAGGGTGTGAACGGCTGGAAACCAACCCTCGCTGTTGCCAAATCTTAAGCTTACTTTACCCTTTACTGAGGCACGATTCTCGACTTGCAAGCAGTCTCTCCAGAAAACAGATTTTACTACGTTGATTCTTGCCCCTAGTACAGAGTTTTGTTTTGTTTACTAATGGTTATTGCCCAGTGGCAGCAGGGAGCAGTCTCGTTTGAGGGCCATCAGGTTTTGGAAAAAACTATAACCATTTGAAGCTCACGTTGCACCTATCAGAATGAAATTGTTTCTTTTCTCAGATAGTAGTTTGCGAAGAGTACCAATCACTTCAAGAGCATTAAATAGCATTAAATTAACTATGGGCACACTTCGATATATCTATAACTTTTCTCCTTTCCGGAATACGCCTTGAATCAGAACACTAGAGAGGCTGTGAATTCTGCAACTATCGTTTTTTTTATCTGTAATTATTCACTGCGTGCATAGTCCTCCACAGGGTTGTGCAGTCCCACAATTTCCATTTATGTATTCAAGTGTTTTACACATTCACTTTTCTATTGAATTTGTTTTTTAATGTGACGTCTAAACTCTGCTTACAAACCGAAGAAAAACCACCACTCATACATTAGTGAGTGAGGAATGAACTGAAAACGAGTGTGTCTCAAGGAAGGACTGCCCATACGATTAAGAAAAGTGAAAGTTGTGGTGCAAGAGCTTATTGTATATGCTCGCGGTGTAATGGTTCAACACGGTTGATGGATGTCTACGGTCATTCCAAAACAGAGAACTAAATGTAGCTTGGTGGGTGAAAAAGAAATAATAATTCAATATTTTAATATACAAGATGCGACATATATAGCTTGACAATTAGAGATTCGCACTTTAATGAGCAATCTAAACTAAATTATGTGGAGAATTTTTACTTTATTGGTTAAGATAAGTAGCTTGACATTCAGAGACCACTGTTTCAATTAACAAACAAATTACGTTAAATAGCGTAGTTTTTTCTTCTTACTTATAGATATTGTTGTTTTAATTTTTTACATGTTCAAAGTGTCCTCCCTCAGCATTGACATAGAGCTCTAAACACGTTTGCAATAGCCAGACATGCATTCTGACATAATGTCTTATTAGCGTCTACTTCCTGAAAGTCCTGTGCAATCTACCGGCGCAATCGTTAACACAGTAACTGGTTTTCTGCAGAACACCTCTTTCACAAACTCCAGAAGAAAAGCTCCAATGGGGTTGAGTTCAGGAGAACGAAGAGGTCACTTAGTTTGTCCACGCCTGTCATCCATTTATTCAGGAACCTCTGATACAGTTACTTATAGACAGCCAAAGAAAACTGAAGCAGGTCACCATTCTGCCAGAAAAAGCACCTTGGACAACTGTGTAACATCGGGGACGACCTAATTTTGAGCGTTATGAACGGATGTTGTTTCTTGGGCTTACTGTGAATTCGTATATGCTTTAGCGGCTAGTGGCATGTCTGCTGAATGTTTCTCGCCAGCAAACTTCCAAAGTCGCTGTGTTTCCCCACCTCCAATACTTCTTGAGTATAATTTAATTCGCCACTGTCCAGGTAGAGTTATACATTTATCTACATCCTCATATTCAACATTCCCAAGTCACCATATGAGCTATAAAATGTCTACAGCCAGTTGAGTAAGGCAGATGCAACTTTGAGAGCTGTAATCATTGTTTCCTTTTGTGTCAAAGAAAGTGGGAGCTAAAACATATGAAAATGAGTAATTAAAGTTCGACGGTATTTTATAAATTCCACCGACTCTCGAAACGCAGTAATTAAATATCCGTTGTGTACATTTTTTTTTTTTTTTTTTTTTTTTTTGCAAAGAGCTTCATTAGGTTTATTTTCAGGGTAAATGCCTTATCAACAATAAAACCACAAGGAACAGGAATATTGAAAGCGTTATTTTCTTTGTGTTTGTAAGGTTGTCTGTAATATTCCACCATTTGTAAATCATCTCTTTTAGCTGACATTCATGAATGTGAAACAGTTATTGCTGTTAGCTTCTGAAATAAAACAATACTCTTGGTATGGTTATTGTTAAGGGAGTCAGATCCCATTAAATGTAGCTTTTATCATGCTTTCCATTTATATTGCCGCTGTATCTAGGGAAGTTCCATTTTTGTTTGGAAACTTTTGTCCATCTCTTTCTACCCTTCTTCAGAATCTGGACACTGAAATACAAGAATGAGCAACGTGTAAGTCAAACGATGCCTCATTTTAAGAACGCATCCGTTGAAGAACAGCTAGCATAAAATAAAGAGGATCTTCAAGACATAGGCAATGTTCTCTAACAACTCTACTTCAAGCAATAGTGAAGAACAACCAGCAGTCTGAAGCTTTTCTGGAAGAAAAAGAGGCATTTCTGAAGAGCCGAGGAAGAAACGAAGTAGTCATGATGGGAGACAACGTTAACAAAGCAAAATTTAAATTATGAAACATTTCAAAACCAATTTATAATATAAAGCGTGAAACTGAATTTGATGTGTGGGCTAAAGGTGTTGCTGTCTCATTCAACAACATTGACATTGGTTAAGCTCTGTGTTTACAGTTACAATTACAGTTTTTGCTGATAGAGAGAAAATTGCGGACGAAACAAAAGCATCAAACATCATTTTCAAGAACAATTGACATTCATAATGATTCAAGTTTCTGTGTCCAATGCTTCAACCCAAAATTTAACAGCCTCTGCGATGACAAAAATAGTTAGGAAAGGATCGCACATATATGGATTATTACAAAGATAAATTCAAATCTATATTTTAATCAACAATCGCTCTATAAGGTTATCTCAATCAAAAGTGAGGTTTATATTTAAGTATAACACTTCAGTAATAACTTTAGTCTGAAATATTACGTTATAGCTGTATCCTTCACTTAAATCGTTTGAATAAAGCTGACACAATTATTGTAAGTTTAAGCTTGAAAGCTTCCGTTCAATCTAAACTTATTGAAAGCAACGGCAAGCCACACGCAAATTTAATTAATCGCATTACATTGTTAAAACTTCTGTCCCATTAATGATAAAGGAAACGTATTATCTTTGAAGAAATGAACCACCAATGAGCAGGAAAGAAGAAGCAGACGCCATTTGACATTCTCTTAGCTTCCCTAAGAAGACCATAATAGTGTTCTTCATATTTTGTCCTCCGTGCTCTGCAAGATTTGTGTTTGCGAATGTTCATAAAATCTGGCATCTTCTAATACAACAGACTGATTTAAGCATGGACAGAGTCAAAGGTGAATCCTTAAAATTAAACTACCGGTGAAAAAAAAAACAAAAAAAAACTAGCTTCTGTTTATTCACACATTTCAAACTTTGGGCTGTAAAATTCTAGTCTTATTTTAATCTTTATCTTACTTCGGGTGTGTTTTCCCGGTGCTAAAACTAGTAATCATTTTTACTCACTAAATTGCAAGTATTAATTTAAAGTACCTTGATCTAGAAAAAGTTATTTTCACTTCATCCAAACTTTACTTGAAGCCATTCTGAGATTAACAGTTACAACTGCATAGAGAACTTATCAAGCCAATTTCCAATGAAGGAGTACACAAATTAATGGTGTTCTTCACACCGAAAATAATCTTTGTATACATAATTTAAACAACTAGCAATTAGGTTCCTTTGCAGATAAAATAAATAATGACAGCTTTATTTGCTCTATACATAATCTACCACTTACCTTCATATATTCCAACAAAGCTCCATACATGGCATCACATACTACACGTGCAAAATAACAAATATTGCTCCTTGGGACGCGAAACATTATATTGCAGACTTCCGTATCAGAGCCTCGTTGACAGTTATATTTTGCTGGGAACAGCTTCCCTCAATTTTTGTCACACTTTCTAATATTAGTTTACTCTTTTTCATGCAAACAAGTTAGCTGTTTTTCACTTTATCTTAATAAATTATAATATGCCACTGATTTTCTACTGGTAGTTCTTTGCAAAGAGTACTAGAGGCGCCAAATGCAGCCGGTCCCCATTGCCGCGCTCGCCAAAGCGTCTCGCTTTGGTGTTTCGCAGCGCAGGGGATCGCGGGTTCGAGTCCCGCCTTGGGCATGGGTGTTATATGTTTGTGTAAAAAGTAAAACAGAAATTCAGTAATCATACAGTAATCAAAGTAAACAAATTAGGTAAATAAAAAGTAGGGTATATAGCGCCGGAGTCCCGATCAGACTCCGGAACTGTATTTAAAAAAAATGCACAGTCGCTCGGTGGACGCCGTACCGTGAGGTTGTCTGCGTGAGCGAGTGGAATCAATCTTCACTGCGGTGAGTTGTTTGTTACGGCGTCTCTGTCGGTTGTGAAAGCGGGTAGGAATTCTACTTAATTGGACACCTTCATTCTTCTTCCGAGAAGGTAGTAAAGAATTAAAATGGCCGTATATAAGCGGGTAAATACTCTTAAATTTCAGTTTGACATCGCAGCAACTAGACCGTCTGCACTAGAAATACATCAATGGTTGGTAAACTACCTGGCTTTAAAAGCGGATCAAGTGGATACGCTTCAGATCAATAGTCGTGAACGTGCTGTTTATGTCAAGTTAGTTTCCACGTTATTATATAATAAACTTATAGCACGTTACACCGATGAACAAAACTTTACATCTGCATCTGGGGAAGTCTCCAAAGTGAAAATCACGCTGGGTGACCAGCAAATTGATAATGTACGGGTTTTCAACCTCCCACAGAGGTGCCTAGCGCAGTTTTGTCACAAGAATTGTCTAAATACAGTAAGATATTTGATATACGACGTGAGAAATGGCACCCTCATTATCTGCTTCCGGCTAACAATGGCGTGTGTACCGTGAAAATGGGGATTAAGTGCAATACACTGGATAACTTGGTTATTGATACTTATGTGATTTCTATCACCTATACCGGCCAGCAGCAAGCGTGTCATTTGTGCCGTGATACGACACATTTAAAAGCGGATTGTCCCTTTAGAGTTATCGGTTGTCTCTGTAACCTAGAAATCGTGGTCTATAGCGAGGCAGTGTATGCTCCGGCTACCCTATTGGCGGATGAACAGCAGAGTTTTATGCTCACGCCCGGGTCATCAATGGAGACCCAAGTGGAGGTTATGACTGCACAACGGCAGTTGGATGACGGAGAGGAGTTACCTATAGAGGGGCACAGCATGGTGCTGCCGGAGATTGTTGATGATGTCCAGCCTGTACAGGCAAGCGTACAACAGGATACTGGCCGCAGGGCGAATGATAGCGACGTACCTGCGGTGTCTGAAGACGCGACCTGCAACTTGGGTGCACTGACCAGGGTTTTTGTGTCTGCTCGCGACCCTCGCCTTCAGTTTTAGCCGCTAGAACGCTATGTTGATGCCTGTTTGTTATCGTCTCCGCCAGCTGGTGGCGCGGGTGTTCAAACGATTTCTTTACGATCCTCCTGACGGTCGCGCAGTGAAGGCCAGTGATTCCGGTAAGAGGCCGACTGAAGATGCCAATGATGCCGATGAGGATCTACGGCGTTGCTACAAGCATATTAATGACGATCCTCACGAGGGTGTGGACATTTAATGGTTGTACTACCTGGATTGAACTGGCACGTGTCTTTATTCCTGTTTGGTATCACAGCATTGGTCCTGAGATTGTAAGTACCTTTTCTTGCCCTGTATACCAGTTGGACTTCAAATCTGGGCGTCACTTAACGTGAAAGGGTTGCGTCAACCAGTTAAATAACACCTGCTTCGGGATTTTTGAGTAGTATTGATGTTGTTGTTTGCTTTCTTCAAGAGGTGAATGTTTATAATATGGACTTTTTATATGGTTAGGACTATGAGACTAATTTAGGCCCGGGTGGTACTGGGACGGCTATTGTATACCGCCAGGGCTGACCCCTAAACGGCTTTGCACATCATACTTCAGGTAGAATCCTCTCCACGGCGTATGATGATTCACCATCGTGAATATCTATGCCCCCGTGGGAAGCAACAAGCGAAAACAACGAAAGGATTTTTTTTTGACACGAGCTTTTAACTCATATTCCTCGGAGTTCCCCATTCTTATTGGTTGGGGACTTTAACTGTACGCTAGCAGCCAAGGACCAAAGAGGTGTCTGCACTCTTAACAGACGCAGCGACGTGAGACGCCATTCAGGACCTCCTTGCAGAGATCCTGAACGTCGGCGCTCGTCTAGCTTTAATGGTTGTATTATATTACAGCAGTTGGAGGACCAGTTCCAATTGGTGGATATCTGGGAATTCAAGTACGGTAACAATGTGATGTAGAGCTTTGTACGGGGCCAGTCGGCCTCTTCAATAGACCGGACGTATGTTCTGCCGGAGATGGCATCCCGGATATATCGCACAGGGTTGTGGAAGCTTTTTTTTTTTTTTTTTTGGTAGTGTTTAACGCCCGCTTTAACTACTTATGGCACCTCAGGCGGTGACACTGCTGATATATGAATGAAGATGGAGCACCGTTGGAATGCGATGGCGGGGAAACCGGAGAACCCGGAGAAAACCCGCCCAGCGCCACTTTGTCCACCACCAATCTCACATGCGGTCACTTGCGATCGAAACCGGGCCGTCTAGTTGAGAGGCGAGTGGTCTAACCACTCGGCAACGGCGCGGCCTTGTGGAAGCTTAATTACTCCTTACTTACAGATGCCGAGGTCCTGATAGAATTCCAAGAATGTTGGTCCAATTTGCAGTAGTATTTTCAGCGCTCTCCCAATAAGGCAGCAAGGTGGATCTATAAGGCGAAGCCAGCGATACGCTCCTTTTTTAAAGCCGCAGTGTTTCGTGGAGCGTTAGCTTGGAAAGAAACTTTGGATTTTTGTCTTGAGGTGCCACAAGATTTGCACCTGCGCCAACAACATGGGGAGGACGTATACTGTCAGCTCCGGGAGGTCAAGACTCATATCCAGCACCCTAAAACGCAAGAGCTCCAGGTAACCTTGGCCAGAATACCTACAGCAGAAATGGTTTATTGTGGATAAGTGAGTTTCTTCTTCCTGGCGAAGGAGCGTAGGCAAGGTCGCAGAGTGTTTGTCACCAAATTGCTTGATGAAGACCAAGAGGTTACGACCACGACAAGGATTCTTCGTGTATTGCATTCCTATTACACCCAGCGCTTTGATAGACCGATGGACATGGTGGATTCAATCCAGTCGTACATGTCCAAATACGTGCCAGTTGTGCAGGGAGGTTTACAACAGTCGCCTACTCCCACGCTGAGGGAGACGGAGTTGCTTACTGCGATTCAGACAGACAAACCTCATGCGGCGCCCGGACCCAATGGGCTGCCGTATGAGTTTTATAAACATTGTTGGCAGTTTATTAGGAAAGAACTTCTTCTAGTGTTTCAAGAAATATGGAGGGACGAAAACCCGCCACCTAAATTTGGAGATGGGGTGGTTACACAACTCCCAAAGACCGCCACGCCCAGCCCGCCAGCAGATTATCAGCCCATTACATTACTCAACTGCGACTATAAGCTGTTTGCAAAAATAATCAATCGCCCGTAGGTTGCAAAAATGGCTAGTGTCATTGCTTAGTGTGCAGCAGGCTGTGGTGCACGGAGGTGCGGCTATGCACCATACCGTGGCAGCTTTGCGAGACTGTATTCTTCACTGTCGCCAAGAAACCCGCTCTGCTGCACTGGTAAACCTGGACCTTAAGAAAGCATTTGATAATGTGGTTCTCGATGGCCTTTGGGCACGTTTTGAGTCATTGCAAGTGCCAGACAAGTTATATCACCTCCTTCGGGCACTATATGATGCAGCGTCATCTAGGATTTAATGCAATGGGTTTCTGACTGCCGCCATACAGGTCCACAGATCCATCCACCAAGGTTGTCTCCTATCAATGTTGTTATTTGCTATGTACATCGCTCCTTATCTTCGACAGCTGCACTCCACGATAACGGGTTTGGAAGTCTATGGAAAGGAACTGGCCGTTAGGGCCTATGCCGATGATAATACGGAGATGGCTACAGACCGGCAGGATGTCACGTATCTACGAAGCTGTTTAATTTGAGGAAGACGTAACTGCGTACGGGAAATGCGATATAATTTTCCTGTACATATAAAGTATCGGATTATTTGCTCAATTATTTGACTGTGCCGCTTTGTTGGAGGCAGCACGTGTGCTAAGTACCATATACTACTCAACGCAAAGGCATTACAAAACCACATATGATGTATCAAGTTCACCATCCTCGACCTTTGAACGTATAGTACACCGCGTAAAAGTATTAATGGATGACGTCCAATTATAGTCCCGCAGGTCTTCGTTGTCTCCATTAAAGTATGTCCCAAGATTCTTTTGTGTTGCACAGTGGGTATTCCTAACACCGTGGTATCCGGAGGATGCGGCCTAGTGGGTAGACTTACAGATTTCCTCAAATTAAACGACATCCCCTCACATTGGGCGTATTCCTGTAAACAGCCAGGGTGGCTCGGGGTTGTTGGATGTGGCGATGCTATGTAAAGCACTTTTGTTAAAAATGATTCTGCAAGCACTGGATGGACAGGTTGATAGTGTAGAGGTGCTGGTACAACGGCGTTATCAGTTGTTTTGGGAGCAGAGAGAGCTCCGTAAGATTCCTAAAATGTTACGTGATCTACTACGTGACTTGAGCACACTACCTTCAGCAGAAGTGGCTAATGGCCGTTTTCGGACGGCTAAGGGGATCTATGCCTTTTTTCAGCGCAGAGAACATTCTACTCCACATGTACAATTTAAGTATCCACAGTTGCCCTAGAGGCAAATTTGGCGTGGCTTTGCTATAACAGAAATCAACACGGATCAGGCCTCAGTAGCATATGAGATTGTTAATAAAATTCTACCAACTGCATATAAATTAGATAGACATCATCTGGCAATTCTTCCCGCTTGTCCAATGTGCCAAGCCCCGGATTCGCTCGCACATCGACTCTTGGAATGCTCAGGTAAAGGATTGATATGGACATGGCTCTTGAGCCGATGTCAGTGGTGGACTGGCGACACCTGGCAGCCTTCAGCAACGGATATTTTGCACCTGAATTTTCCTTGGACGCGTCCTGCATTGTGGAGAGCTGCTATTTGGACAGTAATGGGTACCTATGCTCGGCTTAGTAACTTAGACACGCCAGATGACTGTGTGGTTCCAGCTTTACGCAGTTTTTTGTATGCGGATGATTGGAGACAACAGAATCACCTCCTTTAAACCCTGGATATACAAACTATGAGCACCTGATTGATTCTATATCGATCCGGAATGATGCGAGATTCTGCATTATTCCTCTTTCTGCTGATCTGTTGTAATGTAGAGCCCAAAGTTCTTAACTACCAAAGGGAGTACAATCCCATTACAAACTAAAAAGTACAAAAATAAAAAAACTCAAACAAGAAAAGTCTGTATAATATCAAACTTGGTATTTAAGTTAAGTATCGTCTATGAAAGCGATAAGAAAATTTTCTGAAAAAAAAATCCACCAAAACTACCCTTTTTATAAAAAAAAAATAAAAAACTTTGATTTATTTTCGAAAAGAACTCTTTAAAGATTTTGATTAAAATGTCGTTTAGACACTAAAGATATACATTACAAATAAAATGTATATCTTGAATTTTCTGGGAATAGCCTCTGAAGGTATATTTATTTTGAATGAATTTTGTATAACTGGTAAGCTGTAAGGGGGTTTACAACTTACTCCACAAAAATTATAGATTTCGTTATAAAACACAATCGCAAAAAAGAAAAAAATGCTGTATAACTGCACCAACTATTTTTCTCCTTTTACAATTTTGTAGACGTGAACACAGTTCTTAAAAAGCATATCAGACACAATAGAAACGCATTCTTCTAAAAGTGACACCAAGTTTGGCAGTGTTCCTGTAACAAGCAATCCTTTCACGCACGTGCTCTTACGCCAATTTTTTCGACCTGATTTAGACACAGAAAGATTACAACTGTTTCTCCTACCCGTGTAAATGTGCCTTAACTCCATTAACTCCTTGGTGAGGTTAAACAAAAGTCTAAGCTTCTAGTATTATATTCCATAACAAAGCTTACTCGGTTTCAGGTAAAACGTAGAGCAATAAAACTATACCAATACATATTTTTCACCAATGATCCATATAATCATTTATAAATCAGGTGATGGAAAGTGCATTAATTTCTGCTTTCGAAATCAACAGATTATTTGTATACCTGAGCCTTTTAAAAGTGCAATAGGAACAGAAAAAGTTTCACTGGTTTAAATGAATCCTAACCAGCCTCTTAGCACGGCAATTGAAACCAAATTGTGATGACATTATTTTAACAACACACTTTATTAAATCTGAGGTGGGAACTCCTTCCTGGCAGGCCAATTGTTTAATTTATAGCTTTGTGCGATGATAATTATGTGTGTTTATTTTTAGTTATAATATTTTAATATATTTAACATATTTCATTTGTCAGCTCCATAGAATAGAATATGTATAATGAAATCATTGTATCTCTGGACCAAGGACGTAGAAAATTCTACCCTCTTGCAGATTATTTCCAAGGATGGCGAAGTCGTTTTTGGCATGAAAAATATGCCGTAAGCGGTTGGTCATTGTGTTCCAAAAGTTCTGTTCAGCGCGTGACAGTACAAGAGGGAAACTGGACAGCTTACCACGTCCACGGGCTGCATAAAGTTCGGCCAAAAGGGAGCCGGCAACTAGCAAATTGCAGGGAATTAAGATTTAATCGGGAAACGTTCAACCATTAACAAGATGAATTTAATATGCAAAATTAACTTTAAAAACGGTATACATACGCGAGTCCAGCCGGCACAGGGACAATTTGCCCATCATCAGAGATGTTCTACTGCTTCAGTGACGTCAAAGACAAGTATATTCCTGTATTATACCACTTAATATTTTTGTTTAAAGTTTGATCAATTATCCAACCTTAATTTTTATGTTTAGCTTGTATTTTTAGTTTCTCTATCACGTATAATGTAATAATAGGTAGGAAAGGTATTGTATTCCATCCAGAAATTCAACGGATACATTTTATCGAAAATACGTGTTTTGAGGACACGTGAATCCCGCGTTTTAGAATAAAATCCGCGTGTGCGTCTGTGAACAGCATAACTGTAAACAAAAGGAGGTATTGGTATTTGAGTTAGCATCTTTCAAACATGCGACGCGAAGGTTTTTAGGAAAACTCTCCATCCATTTCAAACTACCGTTTAATTGGAATATTTTTTAAACTTATTTTATAAAAAATGGCTCTAAGAGTTTGGATTAAATGCCACCATATATTAAAGAAATTTAGATGAAATAAAATGTTTATGTTATTGAGTTTCCTGGGAATAGCCTCTGAAACCTTCTTCATTCTGAAGCACTTTAGCAAAAATGATATAGATAAGATATAGATAAAAACTCGTACTGCACAAAAATGTAGATCTCATTAAAACAGAATTTATGACAAGTACATTTTTTGTAGAGTTAACATATCGGAGTTATTCCTCATGGTTGGTATAAATTTTCAATTATTGCTTTTCTCAAATGGAAAATCCTCATTTATTTATTTTTTTACTCTTGACCATGCAAAGAGAACGGAATGTCAAAGTCATCACTTGGCGACCAGCTTTTAATAGATTTGAGTATTGCATGAACCTAATATACTCCCTTATTTCTCTTGTACTTATAAGGAAATAACTAATGATTATTATTCGTAAAAATTATGAGAAAATCGCTCAAAATTTTGTGTTATATTGCACTTGGCTTTCCTAGTTCCTCGGCGGATATAGCACCAACCAAGAAATGACTATCACTTAAAAAAGAGAAGTCCAGATTTTGGGCAATTCTAAAAATTGCTTCGAGAAACTGGATATGTAGATATATATAACATTTTTAGTAACAAGAGTATGATTATTATGATTAAAATAGTTATTTTAAAATAAAATACGGTATAACAAAACGATTTTAATAAACAGCAATAACAATAATACTATATACTAAAATTAAATAATAAACAAATTATTGATAAATATTAAAAAGTACAAAATTATAATAAGAATATTATTATTAATTAAACCGAAAATTATATTAAATTGAATATTAACACACAGTTTAAATGATAGTAATTATGATATTAATTGGTACTTATAACATTTTAGGTTAAGTCAGGTTAAGTTTATATCTGAACATTTAAATTATATGATTAAATTTGTAATTAGTATAAGTAGTAATAAATGTATAACGGCTGGGATATTTTACCCTGGTTTAAGTAATTAGTTACCAGGGTTTAATACACAGATTTGATTTGATTTATCTATTTTAGTTGATCTGTTAGCAGATGTGTACTTTAGCTGTGCAACAACACATGTACTTCATGCACAATGGAGTGCCTCCTAATTTTAGAGTTAATGTTAATCGGCTTCTAAATAACAGATTCGGTGACAGATGCAAAGATAGAGTTGGACCAATTTCCTGGCCGGAACTAAACCCACTGCACTTTTATTTGTAGGAGCATTTGAAATATCTTGTGTAACGAACTCCAGTAACAGATGTTCAGAGTCTCCGCACCCGTATTATGAAAGGTTGTAAAACCATAAGCAACACTCCAAGGATACAACAGCGCATCCGGGATTCACTACGCCGGCGGGTTGATGCAATGTGTCAAGCTCGCAGAGGGCAGATTGAACATCCCCAGTAAGAAAGAGTTGCATGTGATATGCTGGTACGTTCTATTCTTGTGTGTTTCCCACGGTTAATGGTTTGGAGAAAATGAGCTGTAACATGGTAACAAAGCTTTTCCAGACATAGGTTCTTCGTCTACGTGCAATGAATGTGCCCTGTAATTTGTGCCGCACATTTTTGTTACATTCTGTATATGTGTAATTGTCTCAATTAAGCATATATATATTATATATATATATATATATATATATATATATATATATATTATATGCCTTTTGCAGATCATTTTTTTCTCAGCTCCCATATTTTCATAAAAACTCTGTTTACTCAGTTTTGGTGAGCTTAATGAAATAAGCATGTGCCTTAGAGTAGTGCTTACACATATATGCATGTATTTGAAAAACTACCTGCAAAGTTAACTAGGTTAAGTTAAAAATTCTGTTATAAGAAGAATTTTGATTCGATAAAAATTCCAAAAAGGAACAAAAACAGAGAAAATCCCATTTTAAAATTTGTATACACGCATTGACCATAAATTCTGTTTTGAAACAGTCCTGAATCATATTTAGTACTGCTTTCTGCACTTCTCCAGATATGGATTTTGAGAACTTCTCTTTTTGGATACCATGAAACATTTTTGACACTGTCGATTATACTTTCGTGATTTCTGTTAGTAATTTCAATACTCCTCGGCTTATGACACCAGAAATAACTACAGTCTTCTTCATCCTGTGGAAAACTGTTTGATGTTTAACCCACTTATTCCTGTATTGTACAATTTCCCGCATCTTTTTTACACCACATCTCTTTCGGCCGTTTTGACCGTAAGCAATACTGGGTGAGCTTTATCAGTGGTGAGTTTGTTATATATGTTTTATTAATTTCAAAACCACGGCTTGAGTTAGAAATGCTTTCGACTTCAGTCCATGCTTAGGGATGGACTCTCCTTTAGCCTTCGCCTAATTAAAAACAAACAAACTGAAGGTTCTGCTTGTGAACACTTGAAATATCCTAGCTCATTACGTATGAAAGTGCAATGCAAGTTGTACAGAGTTTCATAAACTACATACTTCATTTGCTGAATATTGCCAATATGTTCCTTTATAGCTTTTGTACAGTAACTCAGTAACATTGTAATAGTTTCATCTTTCGAGTTTTCCCTTTTATTGCTCCCCCCCCCCCCTTCGGGTAATCCTTTGGTCTTCCATTCTTGGCACTTGAGAAGTCCTGTACCCAAATGATTGGCAAAACGATTTAGTACCTAAGTTTCTTTATTTTAGTCACTTCTATTCAGTTACACGTGGAACGCCTGTGGTGCCATGGCAGTAGAAGCGGGCGTTAAACACTAAACAACAAAACAAAAAAGTTAAATATGAATTAAATGGAAATAAGTCTTGGTATTTTGAACCAAAATGTTGTTTATCGAGATAGCAGTTCATAGTCCATCACTAGTCCTTTAAGTGTATGAATGACGAAATCTATTCCACAATTATTTGATGGGTGGCCTCATTTATTTCAAGTCCCATGAAACCAAACACACGTATTATAGGATCTTTATTTTATCATGTTCCACAATCTTATGCGGATGATAAATGTGGTTCGAAGAGCTCATACAGTTTATTTACTCGTCTGGGATACCTTTACATTCGATCTAGCCCTTTACCCATGTTCAGTAAATCATCTTTTATTTTTTCTTTAATTCAAAACGAGCTCTGGTGGAATCATTGGTTCCCAGCCTAAGATTAATATTTGCTTTGGCAGAAGACATTCCACAAATATTGTAAATCAAAGTAACTGTATATGCCAGACCCTTAAATTCGCCAATAACTTAACTGCAATGCGTAATTTAGAATCTACCTTTTATTTTTCAAAATTCTTCAAAGCCCCATTCCAAACAATAACATGAAGTAACATGTATTCTGGATTATATACGGATTCAGGTGCAGTGTGTTAATACATTTTACCTGTTATTCTTCCCTCCATACATGTAGCTGATATAGTTTCAGAACATGTTGGAGCAGGGACATCAAATTTTGCTAAAGCTGTTGCTTAAAAATTTTGAAGCAGGCATATTCGTTTCTGAATTAACATTTTCACCAAAATTGCTAGAGTTTTTCGCCTGTTTATTTTTTTACTAACAGGCTGCTTATCATTTATTGTTGCCACACATACGGTCTTCAGGCCTGTTAATAAAACTGCTGCCAATAAATTAATATGCCCTAAAATCCACCAGGTGGTAGGTTTCCCAACATATATTGTACCTAATGAAATTAAGTATTACATTACGAAAATAAAAATCTATCTGAAAACAATATCATTATACTAAAATACCTAATATATATTTATTAATGATCAATTATGATGCTATTTAGATAAATAAAAATGAATGAAATCGTTGACACTAGCTGCCACAAAACAAAGGGTCGGTTTATGTTCCTTTGTCAGAAACGCCCACAACAGAGCTAGCCAATATTTTTTCAAGCTTACAAGGCTATACAATGGTGTACAATGCACGTCTTTGAGTGAAGACATTTTTCAAGAAAAATTTAGTCTTATCTCAAGTAAGCTGCAAATACACCTCCACGAGTCGCCCTACCTTGCTTTGGAGTATTTAAATCATCACGGAGTGATGCCAAGAGATCGTGAAGTGCACAATAAGCACGATTTCTTCGTCGTTCCGCTCATAAGCTAGAGTGGAATGAAGATCTCTGGCGCATTTGCACTAGTGCCCCACTAACCTATGTTTCTTTGGAAACGCCCCGTTGAGTTGTGCAACTGTTAGCGTAGGAGTGGATATCTACACACGTAAAATAAGGGTTGTTGAGTCACCTGATATTTATTCTGGGTGTTATCTCCGGTCGTTTCCTTTGCCGGTGGTAGCGCGGCTACTTTCCAACCGAGAGACCTGGGTTCGATTACCGGTACCGGTGTGGGGATTTTTACCCCGCTGGAGCTCTTGATCTGAGTTGCGCACTCAGCCTCGTGAGGACCTTAGGGAACCAATTGAGTACTTGACTGAGAGGTAGCGGCTCTAGATCAAAAAGACCGCATTAACCGGCCGGGAGGTACTTGAGGCGCTGATCACGTCTCACCCTACAGCACTGTTCCTCATTCATGACGCTTTGGACCTAGATGGGGGATGCAACGGCTGGGCAGTAAGCCAAGGTCCCTTGTAGACTGTCGTGCCATTGAGTTAAATTTACGTTATGTTCTCTAGCAATGCGCTTGGACAATAATTGCGTTGCCAAACTAGGTATGCTTCAACCCCTAAAAGCAAGGCTAGTCGCCCATACTGCATATCCAAAATTTCGATGGACATTTCAATTCGAATAGCCACAAATACTTCATGGCTATAACCAAATATCTTCTCATGCATTAGTTACTTATACGAGATGATGTGTAGAAAACGGCGCTACCCCCACCACTTCCTGCGCTACGCAAAAACGGAGGTTACTTTCTGGACCGCCCTCGTATTAAAGGTAGAATGTAGATGCCTGTACTTTTTTTGTAGCTTTATACGTTTCGTTCAGAACTACGACGCACATTCTTAGTGGCGCGGCCGAACCTTGCTGTTTATAAGGTTTGACACTGACTTCTGCGGTCACGGACCGACAGACCGTTGTCTGTTATGCGTTGGTGAGCCTAGTCGTAGTTGCTGTGTTCTGCGGTTGGTAGGCCTTTAGTCAGAATTACTTTCTGAAAGGGGCTATAGGTTGATTGTTTAGGTTTTAGGATAATCGATTGTATACAGGTACCGCTATTGTTATCGTCTCCTCAATTGTTGCCTTTTCAGAACATTTTTCTCACTCACTGCTTTCGGTGTCTTGTGATATCAAAATAAGGTGTAGTTTGAATTTTGATGTTTACTACTCCCGTGTGTAGCGGGGTATGATTATATGAACATACGGGTTGCATGCCCTGAAATTAAAGCCTGCAGCGCAGTGGCCCAGTAGTCTGAAACCCGCCTCTCATCTAGACGGCCCGGGTTCAATCCCAAGCGACCACGTGTGAGATTTGTGGTGGAAAAAGCGGCGCAGAAGCGGGTTTTCTCCGGGTTCTCCGGTTTCCCCTACCATCGCATTCCACCGGTGCTCCATCTTCATTCATGTATCATCAGTGTCATCGTCTGTGGTGCCACAAGTTGTTAAAATGGGCGTTAAATACTATAAAAGCTGTATTCTTTTATTCTCCATTTTTATTATCTCTAGTTAATTAGACCAGCACCTTTAACAAGGGATTGTTAACTAGATGCTTTCCTGGGACATATATTATTCTCGCTGCTTCCAGATGTTCGTATCTACATTTAGCTTGTGCTTTGCAGTCGAAGATTATAGTATGAGAGGCAGTTACCTCCTCTTCTTCCTTACCACATAACCCGCAAGCGGGAGTTTTACTTAAAGATGTGCATTGCCTGAAAGTGCTTTTGGTTTACAGTGTCCTGTAAGGACAACATTATAATGCTATGTTAGCGGGGAGTATTACGTTCAATTGGGTTAGTGCATTCCACACTGGTTGCTTGCATGTTATGCGGGGAACTACATCGCATCTGAACCTCCGTGGTGTAATGGTTACCATGCTAACTTCATTTACCCAAGGTCGCGGGTTCAAACCCGGCGGCGGTCGATGGATTATTTCGGGTGTAAACATCCTGAGCATGGCTTCCTTCGGAAGGGAAGTAAAGCCGTGGGTCCCGTGTCGTAGGTTTACGGCACGTAAAATAACCTCAAGCCTGATAGGAGAGGCCTCTGAGCAAAACTAAGCGGTATTTCACGCCCAATTTAGAATGGGACGCTGAGAACCACAGCAGTTAAAGAGCGTCCATAAACATGACGTCATTTCCATTTTTACATCGCATCTGAAGCGGCGACACCCACATTAGTCCCGCAAGGATCTGACAAAGACGTTCTCTTGAAAATTCACTGCCAGATCTTTATAACATTCTTCACGAATGGAAGCAACGAGGCTTCACGTAGTCGTCTCATTGGGCAGCGATAGCGCACAAAGTCCAGTCTGACCCGTCACTTCGTGGACAAGAAGAGTGACATTGACGTACGGATCACATCACTCAGCCGCAGCGTTTAGTCTGGCCGTGTTCATGTTAGAAGCGGATTGTCCATCTGATTTTCGTCGCTATACTGTGAGTGCTAAAGAGTGTTGACTTCACAAGTATTACATTACAATTTCTGCCATAAAAACTTGCAAATTCTTGATAGAAGTTTATCGCGCTCAGTGCCTATCTTGCATGCATGTTTTCGAGCGGTTAAAGCAATTTAAAAGGCGTTGGAAGAGACCGGTAAGATCCAAAATTCAGACCGTGCGTTCACTACGAAAACTAAAGAGAATGCAGATAAGGTTACCAAAATTATGCGAGAAGAACGTCTAGTAAGCATTCGAGCATTTTCTGAACTTTCGAATATCGATTAGAAAACTGCACCAGATTTTGCAACAAGACCTTGGCATGAAAAATGTGTGTGCTAAAATAGTAAAAATCGTGACACCAACGCAAAAGAGATATCCAGTAAATTATATTCCGACATTCTTGAAAAGAATTCAAAGAATCCTTGTTTTTTAAAGACGTAACTACATGCAGTGAAACATAGATACTCCAGTATGATCCAATGTAAGTATTCGATAAGCCCCCAATCCGCTAGGAAGAAGAAAGTATGCATGAATGCATGCGTTTATGTACGTAAGTATGCATGTATGTATGCATGTATGTATGTGCGTAAGAATGTATT
The DNA here is from genome assembly GCA_030762935.1 of Hymenopus coronatus. Lineage (NCBI taxonomy): Eukaryota > Metazoa > Arthropoda > Insecta > Mantodea > Hymenopodidae > Hymenopus > Hymenopus coronatus. Next base: position 204,436,521 of record CM060900.1, on the reverse strand, counting down.
ATGCATGCATTATGTATGTATTGTGTATGCATGTATGGGTCAACCATCACTCAGATAAGTTATAAAAGTGTTTTGAAGACCCTATGTGAATGTATGCGGCGAAGGAGATCAGACCTGTGGAAGAATACATCATGGTCCCTCCAGCGGAACATGACCCAGCCCGCAAAGTACTATCTCTAAACAATTACTTGGCTTAAAACATCGTTCCAATGATGAAACATCCATTGTATTTGCCTGACCCAGCTTCCTGCGAACTCTTTCTGTTCTCGAAAGTCACGTCCTCGCATACGAGTCCGTGGATGCAGCAAAAGGGAAGATGTCGCAACTGTTGAACAGTATAACACAAGATGAGCACTGCTTCCTACAATAGAAAATCCACATTGATTGGTGTGGAAGGTAGTCTTCATTGAAGGGCATAACATTGCCATAACCGATTGCTCTTCAATAAAAGTTTAGAGCAGGAATTCAGATTATATGTATATTGTCACACCTGGTAGTTCGCAGGCTCAAAAAATGACTTTAGAGGATCTGCATTAATGTGACAGAGATGAATGAGCTTGATACAGTAGGCATAGTTGGGCTTTAATGAGGAATCTTTCAGGCTTTGAATAGTATCATGTATACTTTTTTCTCCAAGGGCACCTGGTACTCTTGCACCAATGGGTTTTTTCTTCTCTCTCTAAAAGTAATGTAGGTTGATGGAATAGACAGGCATTCCTCAAGGATTTGAAACACTTTTCGTTGTTAAAATTCCTCACGGCTTTTCTGAATGAAACGATAGTGAACGTCATAGATAATTCAGATTAATTCCTCGACCGCTGAATATCTCTTCTGTCCACACGAATGCAGCACTACCAGATGAGTAGTAGTTAAAATACTTTCGTTTTTTCCAAGTAAATTCAAAATTAATAGTCTACGGTAGGCGAGTAAACTTGAAACATGTTGGTAATGCCGTTCTTTACAGGAGATAGACACAAAAGGTGTGAAATTTCTCCTCTATGTGCTAAAACCATATTTCTTAATTTACAAAGTCATTTAAAAGGTATATGGGACACGCTTCTCGTCTATCGCAGTGTTAATACTGAATTACAACAGCATAAACTTCATCATCTGCGTAGGTAAACATCATAAATATCTGATACGCAGAACACGTCTCCTGAAACACCCTATATTCCAATAATTTAAGGGGATAACTAAATTCGTATTGTAGTTTTTTTTGGGGGCAACTCAGTTTTGAAGAAATGACGTCAGATGAGACCCGTTACACCGCGGTAAAATAAAGCTAGTAAAACACTCCACATTTCTTTCAGTTGAAATGTATACTCCTCCGTTGTATGATTAAACGTATAAAAATGTATTCCAAACAATTTCCCAAAACTTTCCAAGATGGTTTCAAACATCTAATAAAATTTGTACCTGGGTTTCAGTGCCATTCGTATACGCACGCATTAATACAACATATTAACTATGAATCGGAAGGTTCCTGCAGGGACGTTTCACTCAGCGCTGAAGTCACATCCAGTTTACAACAAAAAATATAAAAGCATTGCTCTTTGGTTAGAGACTTTTGAGACAGTGCAAAGCACAGTGATGGGTTACGTGTGTCGGCATTTTATAATACCCCATGCGATCACGTGCTGTTCTCATCTCCCCCTTCCACTGTCTCAAAGGACTCTGGACAAAGAAAAGATGGCACACTGTAAGGCCGCATATGTTACAGGTGTAACTGGATAAACCAATAATAATGATTATAACGAAACCTACAACAAAATTATTCAGTGCAGTTGTTATGAATGGAATGATATTTGAGGTGCGCCCTGTAAAGTATCTATGCATTTATATACTAATATAACTAAAATTTAGGTATTTTGAAATCAACCTAACAATATATTTTCAGATATATGTACATACTGGTGACAAATGGTTTTTGAATTCACCATCTTCCTTAGACTGCCTCAAAGTAATTGAGTTTCAAAGGAATAAAGTCAGGATTTCCAGATTTTTTTTAAGAAAATAAATTTCAAGTTGAAGTATTCTCACCTAAAAAAGTCTTATAAAATTATTCAAATTTCGTTCAGTCTATTGCCTTGAATAATCTTGTAAATTAACCAGATATAACACTGCAATTCATTTATACTGGCCTGTTCATTGGTACAGCCAATGTGCAACAATATAAGAAAGGAAGGCCCATAAGCCATTAAACAAATACCATGAAATTGAATTCAGAAGAAGTAAAAAATATGACTTTAAGTTTCAATTTTGTAGGTATTTGCGGAATAATACTAACATGCAGTAAAATGTGTGAAGTAAAATAGTGTAACAGGTATCGGTGGGGTGCATTCACATTAATGTGTGTTTATGGCTTAATTTGTATTTAATAAAAATTGCAGAAAAGTAGTAATTATTTGTGTTACACTTCAACATTTTGCCTCAGGGTGAAATAAACAAAACAAATTGTTTTTCCCTTTTACTTCCACTACAATATAGGTAGCATTCAATTGCATCATAAATATATTTTTGAAATAAGTAATAGTAGTTGTTAAATACGGTAATATTTTCAATTATGCACGTTAAAGCTCTTCATAGTGTTTAAATATGCACCTAGCTTTTTCCACAGTGCATTAAATACTCAACAACATCATATATCAATCTGATGATTCACTGATTATTATTTACTACATCCGTGGAAAACTGTATAAAAAAGTGTTTTCTACAATATTGGAAGAAGAAAAAAACTCCTAACTGTGCAGTCTATACCTGTGTACTTTCAGTGGATATACAAATGAGTTTCAGTGATGTAACTCCTATAGGAATTTGGAGCTTCTAGTTCAGAGAGAACAAGACAACATGCATGCAAGTCGTTAATCAGGAGTTCCCTAAAAATAGACGAGGATGCTGATACATTATGTCAGTTCACTATTTAAAATCAAAGAGCTTCATGCTAAACACAGCTTTCGGTATTTCATGTGAAGTTCCCCAGTATAGTTCTGGGTCCTATGTTATCTAGACCATAGGATTATTATCAAATGAGTGAACTGAATATAAAGCTCTTAGTCAGCAAAGAATGGAAGCATGACCAAGCGTCGTTTTGTCCGCTTCAATAGTCCCTTACTACCAGATTACGGATTATATAGTAACTGCATGTTTTGAAATGCTTTGCATACCTGGGAGTCGCGAGCCAGTGGACCGCGTCATATGCTTAACATGGACTAATCATGGTAATATAATAAAGTCTTCGTACCTCTGAAATAAATAAATTAATAAATAAATGTCCAAATGGGGTGCAGAGGATTTCAGAGCTACACAGTTTGCTGGCCATAACATCAAAGAATTACTCCACATTAGATTTTTCAGGTGCATTAGTAGAATTACTTATTGCAGAGTCATTGCAAAGAGCGTTATTGGGAATATCCGCTGCGGCGGAAATTTAAATGCAGTTCTTCAAAAAATATAGGTGACTCAGTAAAATAACCACAACCTCCACCACCACCGCCGCCGCCGCCACCACTGAGGCGCTGACACATGATTTTAAAGCTACAGGTAAGTTGGTCCATTGTCCCCCAAATTATATACCATGTCCTGTATATAATGGAGAAATTACGACCACGAAAATTACAAGAGCCTCAGACACCACCACCATTTTATCCACTGTGGTTACAGAGCAGCTGACTTTAGTACATTCCAAAGGAAGCTCAGGTGTTATTTTATGAACATTCTAAACTGAAGAGTTTTACAAGGTTAATTTATACATTTTAATGGCATCAGGGAACAAACGTTTATGGAATACCAGCAGGGGCACTGTCCATTATGAGGAAGACATGACAGTTTCAGTGGTAATTCGTGGTCAGTAATTTAGGTAGACCGCTCCCTTTGTCATCGTTCTTCTTAGTCTATAAAATATAGTCATCCCTCCTTATGCGCGATCTCAATTGACGCGTTATCGCTTAGAGCGATTTTTAAAAAATGCTGAATTTAACACTGTACCAATGATATAAATAGGTGCATCTGTTTAAAACGATTATATTTTCATGTTTACCTTGAAATAGCTCATATCATTATCACATTCACTTAACGCGTTTTTGTGTTACGTGATAATTCATGAGATTGCGTATTGCCAGGGACACCTGTATACGTAAATTATTGTTTATTTTACTAGTAGTACTTGCAAGTTTACTGGAATGCTAGCTCCAACCGACGAGATTACTTCAGAAATAGTTCCATAACAGCTTGCGTGAAATTTTCATCAACATCCATCCGAAGCATATAAAGTAAGTGCTTTTCTATGGACATCATTGACAGAGATGATAATCTTTCTTGGCCCATTGTAGATCTACAGTGAAATTTTACTCGATTTAAGGCGGAAAATGGACGTTCAACCGAAGCTGCAGTTGCTAGTACAGTTAGAATTAGACAAGCTAATTTGTAAACCTCAGGCATAGCCTACACCAGATCTTTTTCGCTCATCATTGTCACTATTTCCCTACTGACTTTCCTTCAAAATCTTCAGAAGAACACTAAGTTCATTTTTCCGACGTAACGAATCAAAATTTGAGCCATAGATGTCCAACAACTTTGAGCAATAGTGATCAGAAAAATACGTTTTGTAATTCTTGAATTTTGAGGAATTAAGGAGAGCAAAGAAATGAAAACTTTCGTAGTCGGAAAACCTATTTTGTGTTTGATAGAGCGCATTATCCAAAATTTCATAGAATATCCTCCTAAACATAACTTCAGTAACTTCACTTGGTTCATTGTTCTTCCTTTTCTTTTGTGCATGTTCATTTATCATTTCAGTGAAAATGTATCGGCAAATATTTTGGAACCCTTCTCTTCTAAAGCGTTTTTGTCTGGATTACCTTTGCATGGCAATATGCAATATTGAAATATGTTAAAGAGAACTACGGTATGAGCAAATATTGCCGAAAACGTTTAGAGGAGGAAGAGAGTACCTAATCGTCAAAAACTAAAGAAAACCTTATGCATTAACCAATGTATCAGGTTCCAAATCAACATTGTTTTTTGGTTCTGTCATGAATTCAAGGAATAAAATCAGGTTATCTTATTGCTCTGGTACAGTATTGATAAGGCGTGAATTGAAGTTCCAGCGTGTTGGAGCCGCTTTTGGTAACTTTTTATTCATAAAAGCACGCAAAGTTTCCGTTCTTTTAGTGGAATGAGAAAAGACATTAGAATGCCCTGATAGAATTTGAAAAAAAACAAATCTGCACTTATCAATACATATCGCAATACATTCTGCCTGTTGCAGAACCAAATTCAGGATATGACAGTAACCGTGAACAAACAATGCCCCTGTGAAAATGCCACTTTTACTTTAGATTGCAGACCACCTAATTGACCAGATATTACGGCCGCACCATCATATGTCTGAGCGACCAGTTTCTTACAAGTGTCACATTCTTTAACTGTTGTAAGTACATGGTTGTAAAGTGCCTCAGCAGATCTGTTTGCACTGACGTCTGTAAAGCCCATGGACCTTTCTTTAACTTTCCCCGATTTTTCTACATAGCGTAAAATGGTACAGAGTTGGGATTTGTTCACTATGTCTGAGACAACACCTAGAAGAATAACCATAAAATAAGCGGATGCAAGTTCTTTTGTTATACAGTTAATCAAAACACCCCTATCAGTTTCGATAGAATATTATGAATGGATGACGAAGTGCCCCGGAAAACTATAGCATTTTTAAACGATCATTTAAAAGTTGATCTTACGTACTGAGTAAATCCAGTGTTTCTGCGTAATTGCCTGCACTAATGAAACTTTCTGACCCCTCGTGTCCTCTAAAAGCTAATTCCTGGTTCCCTAAGTGACGAACATCAATGAGTCTATTCAATAGTTCTTAGTTCTTTGTTACCGTTTCATTATGCTTTGAAATTTGCAATGATTTCTGAGCATTTAGTTGCAGGTCTACTCGCGTATTGCCAAAATTACAAAGAGTGAATGCGCAAAATGTGTGATTTTTTGTTTGTTCATGCCTACTTAATGAACCTGTTAGAGATACTATACTGTCGAATCCTTCTTGAGACCATGTGGTATTGCTTTTGTCGTTACTAAAAAGAAGACGGCCAACAATGGAGTTTGTATAATTTGGGGCGACCAGTTAACCACTTGTACCTAGAGTAAATGCTAATGCAGAAATGTATGTTATACCATCGTTTTCTCTCTTGACATTTTACAATCAGACCTGGTAGTTGTTTTTTTATTCTAAGTTTTTCAGAAAATTCAAAATTCCGCAATCCAGTCTTTAACACATGCTCTACTACACAACCACAAGAACCAATAGCTTCAGTAACACTTGCATCGGTCATTTTCACAAAAACTTACAAGCAAAACAACACTAGTACAGAGTAAAAACGATTGTCAATCGCAAAATTTAGCGGTGCATTTCTACTGCTAATTGCTGGCATCTGAGTTTCCTTCCCCCTCTCTAGTGGAGAAGTGGGAGTGAGAGGCTATCACTTCAACTTGCAGTGGAGTAGATGCGTGCGCACACAGTGCTGGGCCTTGCCTGGCTAGGGGAGAATGCTGAGAGCATGGTTATCGTTTAACTTGTGGTGAGGTAGATGTACACGCGCACATCACTGCATATGGTGTTAATGTACAACACCGAAATAATTTGCGAGATTGTGCACGTGACTGATATAAGTAATTTTAGATGGGCGATGCATGGTCCCCGGATAAACATAATGCAACTACATAGCGTTAAACGTGTGGGTATCAGGTGCTGATAAGTCGGTGTTAAAGCAAAGCAGGTTGTAAAAATGGCTTAGAATGTCTTTAAAACTGCTACCCGAGTATAGAAATGTCGATTTTTAGCAGCTCGTTACTGGTGTTCTCAAGATTTAAGGTCGCAAACATCTGTAAACTCTCGAAGTAATCACTTGACAGTGCGACACTGAGCATTCATTAAATACGTTCTTGAGTTATGTACCCTACTCTGGAGGCATTTTTTTCAGCTGCTCTGGTTGCTAATGCGTAACGCGGGAAGCTGCTACCCCAAAGGTCATGAGTTCGATTCCTTGCATAGAGTAAATCTTTTTATTATTAATTCAAAATCTTCTCGGGCTTCTAGCCGGGTAAAAACTTGGCTTGACACCAACGTTTCGAAGAAGTGCATCTTCCTCGTCTTCAGGTTCAAACCATCAGTTCACCCTGAAGACGAGGAAGATGCACTTCTTCGAAACGTTGGTGTCAAGCCAAGTTTTTACCAGGCTAGAAGCCCGAGAAAATTTTGAATTAATACGTCGCCAGGAAAGCTTCAGTTCTTACTTTTTATTACTATTTTTTTCATCTAGACGAAGTGCCGCGATACGTGAACGAGACGCGAACTCGGAAACTATCTTTCACTTGAATATACTAGAGAGGTACGCTGTAATATGTCCCTTCGTTCTTCGTGTTGTGCTCTCGAATGATTGATAAATTAGCCAGTGGCGTACTGCACTTCAGAAACTTAGAGCCGTTACTTCGAAATTTAAATAAACAGGCCATAAGTCTCCTATCTCAAATTAGTTACTTTAATCTACATATTCTGTGAAAATATTTCGGTGTAGTTCATTAACACCCTGTATATGATGTTATATGTTATATATACAGGGTTACTACAAAAGAAATAGACAACTTCAACTGCCTGTAAAACAAAAATTATTAGAGATAGCAACCTAATTATTTTAGAGGTATGTTGAGAAACTCTCAAAGTTTCGTTTGTTACTATTGGTAACGCTGTAGTATTTTGTTTGTTGTTGCAGAAACTGAAATGGCGGAAAATCCTGTGGAAAAGGCATATTGCGTGTTGGAATTTGCTAGAACGCAATCAGCAACTGTTGTCCAACGACATTTTAGAACACGTTACCACAAAACGCCACCGGCTAAACAGTCAATCTACGACTGGTATAGAAAATTCGAGACAACGGGATGTTTGTGCAAAGGGAAGAGCTCGGGAAGACCAAGAGTTTTGGAAGAAAACGTTGAACGTGTTCGTTCTGCCTACATAAGAAGCCCACAGAAATCGACATCTAGGGCAAGCATGCAATTACAAATTCCACAGCAAACTGTATGGAAAATCTTGCGGAAGCGACTGCACATGATGCCTTACAGATTACAGATATTGCAGTTTCTGAGTGAAGAAGATAAGGTCATACGGCGTGACTTTTGCATCGACATGTTGCGACATGATGAAGACGATGCTGGTTTTTGTGAGCGCATCATTTCATTTTTGTGGTAACGTGTTCTAAAATGTCGTTGGACGACAGTTGCTGATTGCGTTCTAGCAAATTCCAACAGGCAATATGCCTTTTCCACAGGATTTTCCGCCATTTCAGCTTCTGCAACAACAAACAACACACTACAGCGTTACCAATAGTAGCAAACGAAACTTTGAGAGTTTCTCAACATACCTCCAAAATAATTAGGTTGCTATCTCTAATAGTGTTTGTTTTACAGGCAGTTGAAGTTGTCTATTTCTTTTGTAGTAACCTGTATTATATCTCATTAAAAACATTTTACATTAGTACATATAAAGGAAAATTTAATCACACAAACTTGCGATCATTTCGTACTTAGTTGAAAAAAAAACATACAAAACAATCTGTTTATTTTGCATGTTTATTAAGAGTCGTTTTGTACACTCTCAATTTAGTATACCGGCGGTGTATGCGGTATATAGGGGAATTTGCCACTGGACAGTTTGCATATCCTCGTGCTCTGGAATCGTTAAGAACAGGTCAAAAAGTTAAAGAAAGCAGCATGCAATTTTTAAACAGTAAGCATAACATTTTGTGGTAATCATAAATTTTCCATGACTGAGAATCACTGCGTTTAGGGTACTAAATGTTCGTAGTGCCACCAGTTTGAAAGAAAAACAAAATATCTCCAGTAATGGCGTGTTTTGCCTCGAGTGGTATGTTAGAAATAATTATCCCCTACTATGAGATAATTTTAGGGAGCTTCTGACAACATTTGTGACTTTGGGCTCATCTGTTCATATACTGTCCACATTACTACAAGTGTCATGCTACAGATTGAAGATATAACAAGAGCACTGAGCAAAAGTTACCTCTGACTAGTGGAGTCTCAGGGAACAAGTACCTTTCATCACGGTTCAATGTTTGCAGGTTGCTTATAGTTCGAAATTGCGTAGAATTATATTGTCATTTAATGAATGACCAACTGACCTAAATACATTGGTTGATAGGATTTATAAGGATTTGCGGTAACTTAAGTCTTGAGATAATATGTAATTACCGCTGGGGTGAATAACCATAATTAACAACTCCCATTATTCCACATGGCTTCTTCTTCCTTCAATAATATACCATTGGTTTGAAATCGCCCTGAGGATTATGTTCCCTAGCATTGAGGAGGGGATATGCAGCTGTACTTTTAGCCACTTTGTATCGATCGAGAGAGGGCATTTTGCCTGAACTAGTTCTTGCTTTTGATACAGGCGGCGAGTTTCATCGGACACCCTTTCCGGCTGTTGGAACACCGCAGCACTACCTGGCGACTTTTCCGCCAACTTTATGCTTTAATTAATGCAAAGAATGAATTCAAATAGATAGATAGGTGGGTGGCTAAGTAGGTGGGTAGATAAATAAATAAATAAATAATCATATAAATACATAAATAAATAAAACAATCAAAGGTGAACATATCATTAGTTAACTCGTGGTCCAGTACATATAGACCAGAAGAACTAGGCTCTCTCTTTAACATTGCGGACATCATTTCATTAATATTATACTTCCACTTACAGTAGTTGAAGAAATATCATACTGAATGATCACAGCGAATAATATAAATAAGTTGTAGTCTCTAGTTCCTTGCATTGATGCAGTTTCCTAGATGTGTCGCCCGTGGACATATAAAACAAACTTTCTCTCCATGGTAGGACGCTGTCATGAGCCAGCCCAGAACTTCTAGCGCGAAGATGTGTTTAAACTGCGTGTATACATAGATCAGGGTGTTTTCAGACGTATTTACAGTAGCCTACCACCGAAGTAATTGTATCTGCTTATGAGTATTCGGGATCACGTACGCCGGCCCTGGCATCTATTTCTCTAACACTTGGATAGTCTTAAAAATGATCGGTATTGCATACCTGATTCACAGCATTAAAGGAAAACAACAGCCAAAACAATATTCTCCATTTAGATCCGACCTCTAAAGGATCAAGTAAGTACTTCAACATTCTGTCAATCCCAAGAAAGAAATGTTAAATGGCTTAGCATGTTTTAACTGTAGGCGCTCTTCTTTTAACTCTAGATGTGTGTGAACAGTAATTATCAATGAACAGAAAACATTTAGAAGGCAAGTATTTATTAAAGCACGCCTTTTTGTCCCTATTGTTGCCTTTGGTGGCCCCCCCTCAATTGTATTACCCACTGGATTTGCTTCACATTTCGTTAAGATTCACGAGCAGTAAAAGTTCTGCATGTAAAGGTGCCGATATATTTAGAAAAACACAAAAAAGAAAGAAATAAAGGCAAAAATTTACTAGATGTGATTTCATTTTCGTTGTATAACCAGCAATCGCGTGGCTACAAATTGACCTGTTGATCTTATCCGCAATTAACAAAAAAATAGTGGGACGTGTTTTTCAATTAGTATAAAACAGTTTATCTACACATGTTTTTCAACAGCTCTCGTCAGTGAACATATTTTACATCCCTTTAAAAATACCACGCCTTTGAATGAATACTAAAACAACCAGAAAATAAAGTTTGGAACTATATTTACACAACAAACATATTTAGCCTAACACTTCAAGTTTTTATATATTCTTTTTAGTAAGATGAGCTAATAATGCACAAAAACCTAATTTTAATAATTGATTTTAAAATTATTGAAATCTGTATCACCGCAAAAATTAGGTAAGTTTACCTAGGTTGATAATGAGCAAAAATTAATAACGGAAAGTAAATAATGTTATTTGTACTGACTAATGACACTTTAAACCTTATTTTATATTTTGAACACTGAAAGATATTTCTAGGTTTTATAACATTTAAAACTGCATTGCTTAGACACATTCAAAATAGACACTAGAGTAGTTTAGTTATGTAAATAATAGTTGATTTTCCAGTACTGCAATAAACCGCACAGTTTCACGTGCCAGTGTGAATTAAATAATGAATTAACTTAGTCCCTTGTAATAGTAATAAAAATACTAGTAAATGACTAACTTCTTACAAAATATTGCTATGTAATGGTAGTGTCTCGGGAGAAGGGCTACCAACAGCGATATCATGGAAACAAGGACCTCAATTTCAACATAAAAAAGTCTATATATTAACACGAGGAACAATGAAATAATTATCTATATATTTCCAGAACAAATTTATAGCATCCCTTTCGTTTTTCTGTACACATTTTAACCAACATTTTAAACGGGGATTGAAGCAGGGTAGCACACAAATACCCAGTGGCTAGAATTTGGTTCTGGGGAGCGGGGGGTCAAGAATATTTGTTATAGTTGAAGTTTGCTGGAGTTTGGAATAACCCTCCCTCCACATCATGTCAACATTTAAAAAAAGTGCAATATCAATAGTCCTCTCTGGTTTAGGGGCCAGTGGCGTATCTCTGGGGGGGTTAAGAATATTTGTTATAGTTGACTCTTCCCGGACTTTGGAATAACGGTCCCTCCTCATCACGCCAACATTTAGCCAAAACTTCAATATCAATAGTCCTTCGTGGTTTAGAGGTAATATGCTAGTCTCTAGTTTCCAAAATCGCAGGTTCAAATCTGGAGGGGGGGGTGATTGATTTTATTTGGCATAAAAATCCTTAGCATAACTTCCTTCGGAGGGGAATTAAAATATCGATCCTGTGTTGTAGATTTATGGCACATAAAACCTCAAAACTGTTGAAGCGGCCTCTGAGGCAAATTAAGTCGTCTTTCACACCTAAATGGAATGCTGAGAACTGTAGCATTAAAGAACTCCATAAATAAAACTTACTCTCCTTTTACATAATCAATACAAACTTATTTTTATTTCTGGACTTTATTTTTAATTTTAGACGATATTGCAGATTACCAATAAAAATTAGTGGTCTAGCCAAGTATATTCCTATGTTAAACCACTTAATATCTTTGTTTAAAATTGCATTAATTACTCAACCTTCATATTTTATGTTTAGCATGTATTTTTACTTTCCTCTATCTCGTACTATGTATATAATAGGTAGGGAAGGTATTGCATTCCATCTAGAAATTTAAAGGTGATATTTTATCGAAAATAAATGTTTTGAGGACACGTGAATCAAAAAAAAAAAAAAAGTGTTTTTAGGATAACTTCTGCGTGTGCGTCTGTGAACAGCATAACTATAAACAAAAGTAGCTTAACTACCAAACTTGGTATTTAAGTTTAGCTCTTTCAAACATGAGACGCGAAGGTTTTTAGGAAAATTCCCCATCTATCCCAAACTACTATTTATTTGAAATATTTTTGAAACTTACTTTCTCTACATGGCTCTAACAGTTTGGATTAAATGCCATCATTACAGAAATTTAGAGGCAAATAAAATGTGTATATTGAGTTTTGTGGGAATATTCTCTGAAGCCTTCTTCATTCTGCAGAACTTTAGCATAAACCATAAGATATCGCTAAAAACTCATACTAACAAAAATGTAGACCTCATTAAAAACATTTTACATTAGTATATTTTTGTAGGGTAAACCATTTCGGAGTTATTCCTCGTTATAGGTATGCCTTTTCCAATAATTCTTTTTTTCTCAATGCGAAGTCGTCATTCGTTTTTTTTTTTTTTTTTTTTTTTTTTTTTTTTTTTTTTTTTTTTTTTTTTTTTTTTACTCCTGACCATGCAAAAAGAACGGAATGTTAAAGTCATCACTTGGTGACCAGCTTTTACTAGATTTGCATTTACCTACTATATTCCCTTATATTTCTTATATCTATTAGGAAATAGCTAATGATTATTATGCGTAAAAATTATGTGAAAATCGGCCAAAAATTTGTGACTATAATGCACTTGTTATAAATCAACTTTTTATATATCAGCTATCCTAGTTCTTCGACGGATATAGCGGCAATCATGGCATGACTAATACTTAAAGAAAGACCATATTTTGGGCAATTATAAACATTGTTTTTAGAAACTGGACATTACCAAATATTTCAGATATACCACAAAGCCTAAACGTTTCTTTAGTAGTTTAAATGCAATCAGTTGTTTACCATGTTTTTAGCTTATAACATGGTTCATTTTAATTGTTTTATTAATGTTTGATACAATAATACTCCTTCTTTATTTTTCTTACTTAAATCTCCCAGTGTCTGTAGCTCAAATAATAATGCGATTTGGTTTATCAGCTTCGTAGACTTATTCAGTATTATGATTATTGTACGATGGTTGGGTTTGATTTGACTAAATAAGTTCCAGTGTACGTAATTTTAACGAAAAAATGGTCAATTGATTAAAAACATCGAATAAAACGAGTAAATAATGTTCTACAGAATAGCACACAAAAAACCGGCCGTAAGTACTAGACTGCTCAGTATCGCTCGTCAATTGATATCTATTCTTGCGAAGCTGTTTTGTATAGTTTGGTAAGTCTAGATCTTTGCATTAGATTATTTGTTATTTCTTTATTATGTAATTATTACATGTTTACCTAATTGTTGTATCTGCTCGAGGCATGCAACAATTCGTGCGTAATTGGCTGCGGAGCAGTCTGTATGCGGGCCCGGTTTTCATGCGCTACCCATGTGGAAAAACAATAAAATTCTTTTTTAATAAAATAATTTAAGAATACGAAGTAGTATGCAAATCTTAAAGTAACTTATGAAGTACCTACCTTACCTGTACAGCTATACAACCGAGTCTCTTAGGATTGATGAAATGAAATGTGTGTTTTGGCTGGGAATGAACTTAAGACGTCGAATCTTTACTACTCGAACACTCAGCAGTGCATTATTTATCCTGTCTGGTACTGGATTGGTCAGATTTAACGTCCTTTGTCACTTTCTGAAGATGATCCAGTGGTTTTCCTTTTTAAAATGAGTAAATAGTGCTGATATAAGTGTAAGCCTAACATTTCGCCCCATTAAAATACGGGACGCCTGAAAAAGTTGGATTAACTGATCAATAGTTTCTGAATATGGCTTTAACATAACATTAGAATGAAAGAAACATGATATTGAATAAATGCACTTTATAATATCAGAGTTCCCACCATGTGCAATCTAAAATGTCGATTGCAAATTTTAGAATGAAATATATAATTAAGCTCTTAGCTCTTCGAAGAAAGGATATCTATCCTGCAAATTGGATAGGAAGGTGCCTTTCCGTTTAGGCATAACAGCTTAAGTTCTTGCAAGTACCGCAGCACATCAACTACCAACACCATACTGGGCAAGACTACTGCGCACAGAACATGCTAAACAATAACAAACATAAGCGAGATAGGCGCCGACTCGGCATTTCTCATAACAAGTAATGGCAACAATTTTATTTAGGTGTTCAATTTAGGAAGGCAGTGTCAAGAAAATAGGGACCTCTTCACGTTCCAATAAAAATTCTCGGGATGTGCGAAGTAAATATGGGGACTGTCCCCTTTTTACGGGACGAATGGCAGGCTTATACCGATTTCGTGAGCTTTACGTATTTTTCCCGTGTCAATTCAATTGAACAATGATCAAACAAAAGGTAAATTAATTAGCGTGACGGGTCAACGAACCAGAGGAAAAGAACACAAATATACCATGATACCATATACACTAACGCTACACTTAAGTAGCGCTGAAACAACAGGCAGATGTAAGAATGCACGCCGTGCCGGCAGTCTCTGGTTGCACAGTCTTGCTGGTTGGAAAGCCACTAACCCGCACAAAAGCCACAGATAATCTTATTTTATAATCTTGTTTATATTAAGTTAAATATATTCCTTTATTTCTGTGGTATAGCAGAAAGATGTTTATGACGGAGAGTTACAATGAATGTGTCATCATTAAGTTAAAAATGTGCAAGAACGTGTATGTAGTTCTTTTCGGGAGGGAGGACTTCTGGGGGAGGGGGTCCGGTCCCGTTCGTCCCCCCCCCTAAATACGCCCCTGTTTTTTTTGTTTTTTTTTTTTTTAAAGAAACAGTAACGGAGTCTGATCAGGACTCCGGTACTGTATCCCTATTTACATTTCCCCCCGTAGGTTTTACTGATTACTGGTTCACTGATTTTTTACTGTTTCTTTTACAAACATATACACATTGCACAAACATATAACACCCATGCCCAAGGCGGGACTCGAACCCACGATCCCACGCCCACGAAGCACCAAAGCGAGACGCTTTAGCGAGCGTGCCTGTTAGGGGTAACATGCTAACCTCTAATTCCCAAGATCACGCGTTCACTTCTGGCGGAGGCGATGGATTTTTTTTTTTTGTTGCATAAAAATCTGTAGCATAGCTTCCTTCCGAAGTGAAGTAATGACGTTGGTCCCGTGTTGTAGATTTACGGCACGTAAAACTTCAAAACTGATACAGCGGCCTCTGAGGAAAACTAGGTGGTCTTTCACGCCTAATTGGGATGCTGAGAAATCTAGCATTAAAGAGCTCCATAAATAAAACTTACTTTCTTTTTTACATAATCAATACAAACTTATTTTTGGGCTTTAATTTTAGGCGATATTGCAGATTATCAAGAACACACAAACGGAATGAAAGAGTTTCAGTAGAACATTCATTTGTGATCTAGTTCGAGTATATTCCTGTATTATACCACTTAATATCTACTTTTGCTTAAAATTTGATCAATTATTCAACCTTCATATTTTATGTTTGCCTGTATTTCTAGTTTCTCTATCACGTACAATGTACATAATAAATAGGAAAGGTATTGCATTCCATCCAGAAATTCAACGGTAATATTTTATCGAAAATACATGTTTTGAGGACACGTGAATCCGAGGAAAAGCGTTTCTAGAATAAGTTCCGTGTGTGTGTGTCTGTGAACAGCATAACTATAAACCAATGTAGGTTAAATACCAAACTTGGTATTTGCGTTTAGTATCTTTCAGATATGCGACGCGAAGGTTTTTGGGAAAAATTCCCGTCCATCCCAAACTATCGAATATTTATATTGAATATTTTTGGAATTCCTCTTGTCAACATGGCTGTAACAGTTTGGATTAAATGCCACCATATATTAAAGATACTTAGAGGCAAATAAAATGGTTATCTTGAGTTTTCTGGGAATAGCCTCAGAAGCCTTCTTCATTCTGGAGGACTTTAGCAAAAGCAATAAACCATAAGATGTTGATAAAAAACTCAAACTACACAAAAATGTAGATAACATTAAAAACAGAATATATGATAAGTACATTTTTTGTAGAGTTAACCATTTCGGAGTTATTCCTCGTAATAGGTATACATTTTCCAATAACGATTTTCTCAAACGGGAATTCATCATTCGTTTATTTTTTTACTCCTTACCATGCAAACAGAACGTAATGTCAAAGCCATTACTTGGCGACAAAATTTTAATAGATTTGACTACTACATTAGCCTAATATACTCCTTTATTTCATTTGTACTTACAGGGAAAATTATTATTCGTAAAAATTTTGCGAAAATCGGCCGAAAATTTGTGATTACAATGCACTTCCTATAAATCGGCTTTCCTAGTTCCTCAGCAGATATAGCGCCAACCATAGAAAGAAGATCATATTTTCGGCAATTCCAAAAATCGTTTCTAGACCCTGGACAAGTACCAACTATTTCAGATATAACGCAAAACCTATACGTTTCTTTATTAGTTTAAGTGTAATCAGTTATTTTCGATATTTTTAACTTATAGCATGGTTCTTAAGGGTTTTAGTAATGTTTGACACATTAACACTTCCTTTTATTTTTCTTATTTAAATCTCCCAGTGTCTGTAGCTCAAATAACAATGCGATTTGGTTTATCAGCTTCGTAGACTTATTCTGTAGCATGATTAATGTACGGTGCTTGGATTTAATTTGCCTAAATAAGTTGCTCTGTGTGTAATTTTAACGAAAAATGGTCAATTGATTAAAGAAATTGAATAAACACGAGTAAATAGAGTTCTACAGAAAGACACTAGAAAACCGGTCGCAAGTTCTGGACTGCTCAATGTCGCCCGTCAATTGTTATCTGTTGTTGCGAAGCTGCTTCTACTACGTTTTGTAAATATAGACCTGTGCATTAGCTTATTTGTTATTTCTTTATTATCTGATTATTACATGTTTACGTATTAGCTTATTTGTTATTTCTTTATTATCTGATTATTACATGTTTACGTATTAGCTTATTTGTTATTTCTTTATTATCTGATTATTACATGTTTACGTATTAGCTTATTTGTTATTTCTTTATTATCTGATTATTACATGTTTACGTATTAGCTTATTTGTTATTTCTTTATTATCTGATTATTACATGTTTACGTATTAGCTTATTTGTTATTTCTTTATTATCTGATTATTACATGTTTACCTATTAGCTTATTTGTTATTTCTTTATTATCTAATTATTACATGTTTACCTATTACCTTATTTGTTATTTCTTTATTATCTGATTATTACATGTTTACCTATTAGCTTATTTGTTATTTCTTTATTATCTAATTATTACATGTTTACCCATTAACTTATTTGTTATTTCTTTATTATCTGATTATTACATGTTTACCTATTAGCTTTTTTGTTATTTCTTTATTATCTGATTATTACATGGTCACCTATTAGCTTATTGGTTATTTCTTTATTATCTGATTATTACATGTTTACCTATTAGCTTATTTGTTATTTTTTTATTATCTGATTATTACATGTTTACCCATTAGTTGTATCTGCTCGTGGGGGATAACAATTCGCACAGTTGCCAGTTGACTGGCGAGCAGTCTGTACGCGGGGCCGGTTTTCATGCGTTACCCATACGGAAAAGCAATAAAATTCTTTTTCAATAAAATAACTTAAGAAAACAAATCAGCTATGCAAATCTTAAAGTAACTAATGAAGTATCGTTCTTTACCTAACCTATCAGGTAAACAGTGCAATGTCGTTAGGATTGATGAAATGAGATGTGTGTTTTGGCTGAGAATGAATTTAGGTGCCGAAGCTCTACTACCCGAAAACTCAGCAGTGCATTGTTTGTCTGGTACTGGATTGGTCAGTTTTAATGTTCTTTATCATTTTCTGAAGTTGATCCAGTTGTTTTCCTTTTAAAAAAGAAATAAACAATGCTGATGCCTGATACCGTGTACGCCGGTGTAAACCTACCACTCTCCCCCATTAAAATACAACAGGCCTGAAATGGTTGTGGTTAACTGATCAATACTTTCTAAATATGACATTAACATAACATTAGAATGAAGGAAGCATGATACTGAATACATTCACTTTACAATATCACAGTTCTCACCATGTGCAACAGAAAATGTCGATTGCAAATTTTATACTGAACTATGTAATTAAGCGTTGTCTCTTCGAGGAAGGGATATCTATCCTGTAAATTGGATAGGAAGGTGCATTTCCGTTTAGGCATAATAACGAAAGTTCTCGCCAATGTAACAGAACATCAACTGCCAACATTACACTGGGCGAACATCGTCTCTTTATTGTTCATAGAACGCGTTGAAGAATGACCACGTACGTGAGACAAGCGCTGACTCAGCATTTCTCACAAGAAATAGTAACAATTTTAGTTAGGTTTTTAATTTAGGAAGGCAGTTTCAAGAAAATAGGTCCTATTCACGTCCCAACAAAACTTTTCGGGATGCGGGACATACAAGTTAAAAAGAGGGACTGTCCCGAATTTACGGGACGGGTGGCAGGCTTATACGAATATCGTTTGGTTTACGCTTCTCTCTATGTCAATTAAATTGAAAATTGAACAAACTAAAGGTAAATTACTTAACGTAAGTGATTACGAAAAGAGCACAAGTAGCCATTTGCTAACGTATATCATGATACACATTACTCTAACGCTTTACTTAAGTAGCGCTGAACCAACAGGCAGAGAGGTTGCAGGAATTCACGCCGTGTCTGCAGTCCCTGGTTGCAAAGCGACTGACCCGCACAATGGCCACAGATAATCTTGTTTATATTAAGTTAAATACATTCCTTTATTTCTGTGGTATAGAAGATAACTGTTTATGACGGAGAATTTCAATGAATGTAACACTTTTAAGTTTAAAAAAATGGAAGAGCTTGTACATAGGTTTTTTTGGGGGAGGTTTTCTGGGAGGGGAGGTCCGGTCCCTTTTATCCTCCCCCGTAAATACGCCCCTGTAATTACCTACATTTCCTATATGAAGCAAAATGCCTTACTTGGTTCTAAGGGAATGTGTGTTGTATGTGATACCTTGTATTGCTAAACATGGACTTTTTCCATCTCATCTTTCTAGTAATACCAGTTCATGGCATTCACTTGGTTTACTTGTATACAACAAAATCGTATGGAATAGACATCATTAAGCTACCTACACGAATAGTGGAGATCATTAAGGCATGCATTCGTGAATAGAAGTTCCGCTGTTTAATGTTCACCAGAACGTTTATACCTGACTGACGTTTCTTTGAAGCTTTCTTCAGCGCTCATAACTAGCGAATGCCAGGGGAAACCCTAAACTTGGGTGTGGACCATTTCTTTCTCAAATTTCCTATTCCAATTATCATTCAATGCATCAACATTGCCCATCACCTGTTGCGCAAGGTGTAGCGGGAACGGACTATTCATAGCAAAAGCTAAGCATCAATTACCGAAATCTTTCAGTGGATGTCCTGCACTCTAGCGATTACGAAAAGAGGCAAACCTTCCGAAATTTATATTTCAATGTTTGCTAGCATTCCAAGCATTTTTGTACGTTTAGAACGAATACAGAATATATACATGCCGTTTTTCCGTCATAATATACTAATTCGAGTATTTTATTGTTTATCTACTTTATTTATAATTATATTTTGACAAACAATACTTATCAGCAGTAAACAGTGTACGTTCAAGACCAAAAAGAAATTGCTGTTTATTAGCACATCAAAGAAGTCGCCCTAATTAGCATACCAACTCTTTTGTTTCATATTTCAAGATCACAGAGAATGCCGATATATTACGCTCCTAATTTTAATGTTATATAGATCACCCCTTCACCTGGTTGGAATACTTGTAGATGACAAATTATGGCGACGTTGTGATGCTGAATAGTTTTAATTTTGTATGATACAAAAAGGATGCCAATATGTTTGCCTCCCCTAATTTTAATGTTATATGCATCTCTCTTTCCCCGAATTTAAGTCTTTCCGGATCGACAAGGATACCACCATGGTTACGAAAGCTATTTTAAATGCATATATTATCACCTCTTCCTCTAATTTCCACCTATTTAGGACATAAAGGGATACCCAGCTGCCACGCATTACCATATTAAGGATAAGAAGTCTTTTCCCCAATTTAACATCTTTCTGGTACAAAAAGGATGCCCCAGCATCTTAACCGTTTGCTCACCACCTACAACCCTTTTAAGACCACAAACGAATGATGCCAGGTTGCTTTGCATAATCTGTAGGTTATTCCTTCGTTTACACCTCTTTTGTTAGACTATAGGGATACAGACTGCATGATTAGCATATTTATGAGAGATTGCCCCCCGATTAGCATACCGAGCTGAAGACGTTTGTGTTTTTAACTTATGACTTAATTTTATATGAAATGTTATACGCTCACCCAATTAATTTGAAAATAAGGATTTAAATTTGAAGCCAAACGTAACATTAGAAGTATAATTTTGCATTCTTTCATTGAAGAAATGCGATGGAATGACCAGTTTTACCTATCTTTAAAATTAGGTGATTACTGCTTACGCTAAGCATAACAAGAACATAAAAAGTAAAAATGTTGACGTTGTTGTAGTTTTAACCGAGAATTTTACATGATATACCAATTGTTTATAACACTCCGTTTCCGGGGAATTTCAAATTAGATCATTCGGGCTCCTTATTCCTAATTTAATTAATTATTCAGTTATGTAAAGCTACAGTCAAGTAAGTGGTACTGGGGGGGGGTGAAAATTGGGTATAATCGTTTATAAAATGAACATTCCTTGCAGCAGCATAATGTTATTTTTAGCCTTCAATAATGATTTAAAATGTTACTTCTAAAATCTTGCTTGGGAATTCGATACACGCCACTCAGTTAAAGCATAGGGCAAAACATTTGATTTCATGACGCCACACACATGAGGTGGGCTAAAGATAATGAAATCTTGCTTGTATACGTATTATTGAAAAATCTCCCCACGAGCAAACTGATACTCTATAATGCCGAGCTCTCTCCAACTGGATGAACTATTGGTCTGCAAAGATGTCCCCACTCTAAATCACCCCGAACTGCCTGTGATGAGAGTCCATAGAGAAAAAAAGTGGAAAGGTTGAGGCAGTCGCCATCAAGAATAATTAGATAGTTTTCTCTCGCCACATTTAAGTCTGGTATCCCCGATTGCGTCTCACGGCTCAAAGATCCTCTAACCGGAAGAATAATCCTACGGATAGCACCAAAACAAACACCTTTTGCATTGGTTTATCGAACATGGTCCTAGCATTCCTTATAAGGTTCTTTAAAAATATCGACTTTACGCATTTAAAGGGGTATCCAACAAGTATGAACACGGAAAGGTAATCAATCCTCTTTGAGCATTCGTCTTTGGAGCAGAAGCAGGAGGAGGAAGCCTTCGGCATGAAGGCACTAAGTGTTCATGAAAAAATACATTCGGTTCGCTAGCATCCGCTAATTTTAATGGCTTGCCGTCTACTCTTAAACCCGTAGAGAAGAGTGTCGAAACTGTCTACCAGTGCTCGTTTGGTAACAACCACCTTAAAAGTTTTTACCGCTGACTCGGCCACAACGTTCTAGAGGGGCCCCCTAGAGATCTGCGTTATCCCATCCTTATAACCCCTTCATTCTACTTAAAAACTACTTCTCGCAACACTTAGGCATTCACAAACTTCAGGTCGCTCGAGTTTAGCGTTGTTCCTTCGATTTTGCACACAAAGCAGGTCATTCCAGTTTCGTGGCATTAAATCCCAAAGCAATAGCTCTTAGAGCCTGTGGAGGCAAAGCGCGAAGTGTACGCACCTTTCCGTACTTGTCAAGTTTATCGGTCATGTCCCCTAATTTCGCCTGCGGTGCCAGAGCAGTAAAAGCGGGCGTTAAACACTACCAAAACAAAAAACAAAAAAACAAAAAACAAAAAAAAACAAAAAAAAACATATTCCCAAAGAAGTTTCCAACAGCAGGCATCCACACCCCAGTCGCGCTAGATGCAATATTGGAGTCGATATCGAAAGAGCGTACCCACTCTCCAAGCCGTTTTAAATATGAATATAGGACCAACCTCACGTTCGCCGGGGTTTTTAAGCAGCAATGACGACATTAAACGTTGCATTCAGCTTTCGGCTCTGCTAGCAGTATCGCCAAACGATATACATAATATTATTTGTTGCAAGCATGTAAGACTGCACCTCCACACAATGGGCGTTCAATAGCTGAATAAGTCTGTCGTACTGATCTATCAGTTCACACTATGTAGATTATCTCTGTTTCCCATCTTTCCCCAGAAGCTAATTAACAAAAGCTTGGCCAGCTCACGTGTTCCGAGGTTGTGGGAAATTTATGTGGGATCCAGGGTGACGACTTGTAGAACCGTTTAACAAAGTCCTCCTTTTCACACTCTGTGGGACAGGCGAAGGCCTCAGTTTTTATCTTTAAGAACCGATGGATATAGTCCTCGAACAAACCCTTGGTTCCTGTCTGAGGTTTGTATTGCACCATGCCATACTCCCATATCTCATAGATTTTCTACAGCCTCTAGCTCTTCTCTAGAGCAAGCATCATTTCGTCGATCACCCAGGTCCCTATTAACGTCCTTGCGTCGTCTTCGTGGGGGCATTCCTCTTAGATCCGCGCCTCTGCACATGTGGGAAGAAAGTTTATCGAGCCCAAAAATGTAACATTATTATATTTCATTCTAAAAAATTGCGTGCTATTTATAATAAGTTCAGGTCTCCGTTTCAAATCTTCCACATTATATTTTAGGAGAAATTGTGCGTCATAACCTTTAAGATTATGCGCGTGACAATAATTTCCCATCTGTCATATTTAGAATCTCTGACTGGTCAAACAGCAGCCTTACTGGATTCTGCGAAAACACCCACTCCCGCACACTGCACTAAGTACAATACTTCATTTGCTTCTCGCCGTTTATGCAGAGTGCACTTAACTGCTGCATTACGCATACGTTAGGAACATGCTCAAACACGTTGACCCTGCCTTTATAAGGCGTATTCTGTGTGCATTCAAAATCTATAAACTCGATGATAAAGTGTTTTTCAGCTTCTTAGAGTGAAATGGTTGTATATAGCACAAATTGTTGGCCTTCACATGTATTTTGCAGTTTCGTACAGAATATTTTACCACAGACATGAGTAGACTTTTTATTCTTAGTCTTATATAGCTTCTTGCACTAGAAACATACCTTTTTAATTTCACACATTGTATTCCCTTTAGAATAAAGCCCCCCCCTCCTTCTTTAAATGCTTTTCAAAGCACTCTCGCCCATTAAAATCTCGGTTGCGCATGTTACACCGCAAATATTGTGAAAATGGTAGACTGCACTGCATGTCGCATGTGTGCATCTCCCTTGGATTTGTAAATGGGAGTTACAGTGACGATAGTAGTACTTGCATTTAAACGCCCTATGTAGGTTCACGATGACACTATTGCCCATAGTGCAGTATGATATCAATTTGCTTTTCTAATTGCTTTCTAGATTTGTATACAACATACTTTCCCGAACGATCTGCAAACACTGTTATGCTGTACTCCTGCATTCCCTCATCATATTTTTAACGTCGTTTATGGTTCCTCCTACATTTCTCAAAAGCCCTGCAGCGCTCTCTTTTTGCAGATGTTCAGCGTTTGTGACTCTTAAAACTTAACATCACTGTCCGCCTTGGCTCTGTGCATTACTCAAGCTCTCGGTAAACACATATAATTTCTATTCTTTATTTCTATTATATCTTTATTTTTATACCACGATGAACATGGTTTATAGCACCGTCCTGAAATATCCTTTGTCCTTAATCAATTTAGCTTTACTGGTCCTCCCATTATTAACTCTCTCTTCCTTTGCATTACCTTCTCCATGTTTTGAAGAAATACATGTGTATTGACCTGGTCAAACTTGTGTACACTAATGCTAAATGCCATAAATGCATTTCGCAAATCGTGAATAGTAGGTCCTACATACCCGAGTTTGTTTTCCATTACTTCAATATTCACAAAATCAAGCAATTCATTAAACACTTTTTAAATCCACTGCTGTGGGTGGTCTGCATCTTGCGGCATTTGTTTAACAGTAATATCTGTATATCCAAATACTGAATAAAACATTGCAAGTTCTCGCTCTCCCTATTGCCTGTAATTATAAACCAAGCATCTGAACTCCTACCCCCTTGGGGTCTATTACGGTAGTTACGAGTTTGCGCACACAAGGTCCCGAGCTACTGGGACTCCCTCATGTCTGGAAAATCCGAGTGGTGAGGGAGTCAGTAGGTTAAAATGACCACCCACGCGTACGCCGTGCGTGGAGACCCGTGTCGATGGAAAACTACAGGTTGTACATAAATGAATATCGGGGTTTTAACTCTTTATGATATCTGTTACATTCAACTTACAGTTATAAATGATATGTCAAATGAAAAAGCAACTGAAACAGTTTTGTTTGTTGGCACAAGTACGCATGTGCGTGCAATGTTTCTGCCGCAATCCGCTAGACAGCGGTGGTAGCAAAGATGGCGACTAGTAAACAGAAAGCGTTTTGTATTTTGCAGTTTGCAAAGACAGAATCTGTAGTTACTGTGCAACGTGCGTTCCGTAGTAAGTTCGGTTGTGATTCTCCTAGTGATAAAAACATTCGTAGATGGTGTAATCAGTTTGAAGATACCAGCTGCCTTTGTAAAGGGAAGAGCACGGGACGACCAGGAGTAAGTGAAGAGACTGTTGAGCGAGTGAGAGAGTCGTCCACTCGTAGCCCAAAGAAATCAGTCCGGAAGGCTAGTCGTGAATTACAAGTTCCTGTGTCGACTGTTTGGAAAGTTGTAAGAAAACGCTTACAGCTACGTCCTTACCGTTTACAGTTATTACAGACTCTAAAGCCGACAGACCACGGATTACGTGCCAAATTCGCAAACGACATGTTGTTTCATGACGATTTTGTGGATCGTGTTGTCTTCAGTGATGAATCGACCTTCCACCGTAGTGGACATGTTAACACTCATAATGTGCGCATCTGGGGATCAGAAAATCCTCACGAGATGGTACAAATGCAACGAGATTCCCCTAAAGTGAATGTTTTTTGTATCCCGGCGAAAAGTTTATGAGCCTCTCGTTTTTGGTGAACCTACTGTAACTGGCACTTCTTACCTTGATACACTAGAGCAATGGCTCTTCCCTCAGCTGTAAGAAAATGAGCTAGAGAACTTCATTTTCCAGCAGGATGGTGCGCCCCCTCACTGGCATAACGAAGTACGCGATTGGTTGAACGTCACTGTGCCCAAGCGCTAGATAGGCCGCAAGGGCCTCAAAGACAGGCTTGCTATGCATGGCCTCCACGTTCTCCTGACCTAACGCCATGCGACTTTTACCTTTGGGGCTTCATCAAGGATCGTGTGCATGTGCCTCCGCTACCAGCTGACCTCCCTGAATTAAGAAACCGGATTGAAGCAGCTGTTGCTACAATTACTGAATACACACTTATCAACGTTTGGGAAGAACTCGGCTATAGATTTGATGTGTGCCCTGTGACAAAGGGTAGTCACATTGAAACATGTATAAGCCTTTTGGTAAAACTGTTTGAGTTGCTTTTTCATTTGACATATCATTCATAACTGTAAGTTGAATGTAATAAATATTATAAAGAGTTAAAACCCCGATATTCATTTATATACACCCTGTATATCCTGGTTGGTTGAGGGTGGCACATCTGAGCCTGGGCTTCTGATCATCAGTAACTGGGGAGCGTGCGAAGCCTAAAACACCGCTTTGGCTTCTGCTTCGCCAAAACGGGAGGCTAGGGACTAACCCACCCCTAGAGAATCGGTCTGGACTAGGTATTATACTGAACTCCAGGGTGAATGGGTCGGCGAGCCTGCTATATCCCCTGTGTAGCCCTGTCATCCCAACGTGGTGACCTCTCGTAAGGCTCCGTGGTGGGTGGGGAACACTGGGGGATGAATCTAACAATATTTTATGGCAAAAACAAAAATCCCATCATTGAAGTAAAGACGTCGGAGAGGATGTAGCCGAATCATGTGTTCCTAGACACTTGGTTATTCATAGGACACAGAAAGCTAAGACGTTCTTAACGGTAAGCCCTTTTACCATTCAAAAGTGTCTCGATAACATTGCTGGCCTGGTTAAATTCTACATTATACCTCGCAACGATACACTCTTTGTCGAACCCAATTCCTCATCCCAGGCTGCAAAGATACTCAAAGCCTCAATGTTAGCCAGTTACCCAGTGAAGGTCGAGGTGCACAAATCGTTGAACTCCTCATGCGGTGCGGTAAAAGACCACGCACTGGAGGGTTGTCCGTTAAAGAGATCAAAGCAAATTTTGCGGCTTAGGGTGTTACATCTGTTTATGCGGTGCGGTGAAAGATCAATGGTGAATTCATACCGAACCGTACCCTGTATCTTACTTTTGATTGTGTTGACCTCCCTCAACAGTTTAAGGAGAGGTAGGAAGCCATGAACTTAAGGCCGTATATTCCGAACCGGCTTGGGTGCCATAAAGGCTAATGTTTTGGTCACACTAGTGAGCTGTGATCGGGCAAATGCACCTGCGTCCACTGTGGTGACATCTCCCACGATGGGGCTTGTGCTTCAGCTCCATCGTGTGTGAACTGTAACGGGGACAACCCATCTAGTTCCCGAGACTGCCCCCGTTTTGCAGAGGAACGAGAGATCCAAGAATGACGTGTGAAAGAGAAGGTGTCCTTCTTGGAAGCCCGGAAGCTCCTGCGACACCACCAACCCTCTGTACCGAGGTCCGTTACAGCTAAACCGGTACCGAGTTGGGAAATCACAACACAGACCACCGATTTAAACGGGCTTACCATTGCGGAAAAGGTTCTTTCAGCCAAAGCCTTCGACATTTACATCAAAGTCTGTGTTAACATCTGCCGAATCCGCCACCTTACAGAGGAGTCCTGCACACTTGTCACCGAAAATAAGACTGGTAAAGCCGCGACGTATTCTAAAATTGAGGAACAGTTTCAGACAAACTATGTCAGACGAGACTTCGAAATTCTCGAACCGAAATTTTCTTTTGGAAAGGGGTATTCCACCGTGGAGGAGATGGACTAGGAGGATTTTGCGGCCAGTGGAAACGGCAATAAAACAGTACCAGCCCATCAGCTAAAAAGAACAAATTGAACCGACCGGCACGGCCCAATTTGCAGAAACGTCTTGCAACTTGTCTCATGATATGCCCAATGGTTATCCTACATTGGAACATACGCGGAATTAGACCACATTGAGCAGAGCTTGACTTGTTGCTGCGCCAGTATCAACCTTTGGTTTTATGCTTACAATAGACAAAGATACGTCCACAGGACACCGTTATCAAGAGGCAGTACTCTTGCGTTAGATGCAACTTATCCCCGGAGGAGGGTAAACCGTCACATGGGGTAACATTAAGCTGATCCGTTATGATATATTCACCGAATTCATGCCCTTAACTTTTGATATTAAGTTCATCGCTGTACAGATTAAGCTGCCTTCCACTAGACGCATCATTTGTAGCATCTACCTGCCTCCATCAGCTCTCGCTCGCTGACTTAAAAGACCTAGTTTCGCAGTTACCAGTACCCTTTCTATTGGTAGGTGACGTGAACGTCCATCACCCAATTTAAGGTTCACCTCAGGCTTGTGCGAGAGGTCAGCTAATTACTGACTTTTTGCTCTCCTGAACACCGGAGAGCCCAAATTGCTTTCTGACGCCTTTTACAGTTTTTCACACATTGATATAGAACTTTGATCCCACAGTTAGCGGTCTATTTATGCTGGAATATCGTCTCTGATATGCATTCTAGTGACCGCTTTTCTTGTCTACTTAGCCTCTTGACATACGATGTATGTTCCACGCGTTTACGAAGCTGGCGCTTAAATCAAGCCATCTGGGAGCTGTAATCCCACTTGGCTGAATTTAACTACGACAACCACGATTTTGTGACCCATTTAGTCGAACATCTCACAGGAAATATGTTTTCTGCTGCGGAGGAATCCATTCCACGTTCGACTGGCCGCACCCGTTGATTTCCGTACCTTGGGGGATCGATGGCAGCCGGAATTCTATTCTAGCTCACAGGTGTGCTCTGTTGGTTTTCCAGCGTCTCCCTACCTTGGGTAACTTGATACAGTATAAGAAGATGCGTGCACATTGTAGACGGGGTATCAAGGATACTAAAAAGATATCATGGAATAAATTCGTTGGTCCCTTTAATCAACATACCCCTTCCTCCTTCGTATGGGATAAATTAAGACATGTGGCAGGAAAATCGATATATATGCCCATTGCCGGTCTCAAAACACCTGCGTAGCTGTTGTTGATATGTTTGAACGTGAACATTTTAGGCAGTGCATTCGCTCAGGTGTGTTGCTCAGGCAATTATTCCCTTGAGTTTCTTACAGCTAAGGCTCTGGTGGAATCTCAAGGATTCTCCTTTCGTTCTTCAAACCTTGAAGAGTATAATGGTATTTTTACTATGGCAGAAATAGAGAGTGCACTTTCATTTTCGCGACACTACACCAGTACCAGATGGTATCCACGTCCCAATGTTGCAACATCTCTCTCCTAGTGGTAAAGCTTTCCTACTCCAGGGCTATAATCGGGTCTAGGTTGACGCCACTATTGCAGACAAGAGGCGGGACACCAACATCATAACCATTCCTAAACCTGGAAAGGACTGACCTCTTCCTTCCAGTTACCGCCCTATTTTCCACACCAGTTACCTATGCAAGGTGATGGAACACATGATCAATGGACGGTTGGTTTTGTGGCTGGGAAAACACAGTCTTCCGACATACATTCAGTGTGGTTCTCGACGACGGCGTTCAGCAACTGACCGCCTTGTCTCACTGTACACTCAGATCATGGACGGATTTCTTAAGCACAGCCCAAAATTTGGGATGCTTTGTGACCTTCAGAATGCTTATGATACAAGTTGGCGGTCTGGGATTTTACGCTTCCTACACAGCTGGAATATATGTGGACGCCTACCGTTGTTCATTCAGAGGTTTATGCGGGTCCACGTTTTCCGACTAAGGGTCGGCTCGGTTTTATCTATTTTATTCAAAAGAAAGGAGCACTAAGCGTGTCGTTGTTTGCTATAGCCATTAATTCCATATCGCAATGTGTTCCATGAGGTGTCTCTTCCGTGAACGACTTTGCCATCATCTGTACCTCTTAGCATACACCGTTTTCGGAACGCCGTCTTCAGCGGAGTTTGGATAATTTTTTAATTGGTGGTCAAAAAACCGCTTTCGTTTCTTGCCTGAGAAGACAGTCTGCGTTAACCTCTGGCGCCGTAGGTGGCGAATGGCTCCTACTCTTCAACTTGGGCCAGATTTACTTCCCTTCGTCAATGAGGTGAGGTTCCTCGGCCTGATATTCTATCAGAACCTATGCTCGTCGCCACATATGACACAGCTTAAAGCACGGTGTGACTGTTCTCTAAATATTTTACGGATACTAAGTGGCAAGTTTTGGGCTGCAGATAAGACAACACTGGCGCATTTTTATTGCGCACTGTTCGGAGTCAATTTAGACTATGGATGTATTTTTTATTCTTCAGCACGACCGTCTATGCTGAGAAGATTAGACACTGTCCATAATCAGTGCATCCGTGTGGCTTTTGGGTCTTTTCCAACCAGCCTAGTTTTTGGCCTCTAGGCTGCATAAGCAAACCCCCTCTGCTGCTTCGGCGTGATGTCCTGTTGGGAAACTATGGCTGTTCCCTTAAGTGTATGTCTTTGCATCCCATGTTTACCCCTTTCTTCTGTACCGAGCTGCACGAACGATATTGCAACCACTTACATAGTCCACGGCCTGCAGGTCTCCGTTTCCATGAACTTTTTCAGAAAAACAATATTGTAGTGTCTCGCATGTTTCCGAATGGGGAAACGGTGTACCCACCTTGGTTACGTGCTACCTCCCACGTGAATCTCGGGGTTACAGCTTACGTAAAATCTGCGTTGCCTCTGTCTAATATCTGCACTTGTTTGCTTAGACTTTTTATCCCCTTATACTGGCCGATCTTTTATTTACATCGATGGCAGTAAGAGCAGCGACGGTGTAGGACGTGCCTTTGATGAGGGTACCGAACCACATACTTTTGGTTTGCATATTAACTCATTCATTTTTTCTACAGAGCTGTATGCCATCTACCGGTTCATTCTGTACGTTCACCGCAGCATTTTGGGTAACTGCCTTATTTCAAGTGATTCCTTTAGTGCCCTTCAGATCTTTCGTGAGGTTTACAACCACCATCCTTCTAGCAGATGATCATTTCCATGTGCATGGATTTCTGGTCACGTCGGTTTACAGGATACTGAAACAGCGAATTTGGCAGCTAAGACGATGGCTACGCAACTCAGTACTGTGCTTCCTTTTCTAACCGTTGCAGACTTCAGAGTTTGTTGTCCGGAAAATGGTGCATTCTGGCTGGCATGAGGAGTGGACGTTTCTCTGCGGGAACAACCTCAGGGAAGTGAGGGTAATTCCTGTTATCTGGGTAACCTCTTCTCTTAATTATTTTTGGAGGGAGTGGCAATTGGCTGGCTTGCGAATCGGTCACTGTAATTTTAGGCACAGTTATGTTTTTTTAATAGGGATCCTGTGCCTATATTTCCGATCACTGAGGCAGTATTGTCGGTTATGCAAGTGCTCCTAGAGTGTGCTGTTCTAGCACCCCTTCGTTAAACGTTCCACGGGCCGGCCTCGCTGCTGGAGGTCCTTGCCGACGACCACAGAATGGTTTATAGAGTTTTTAAATTGTATCTAATTTAACGTTTCCAATAAGGATTTGGTTTCTTAGTTTTTTATTTATTTATTAGTCTGACTCATAAATGAGTTTGCCAAGTGACACAGAACAATATACATTTAGAGGTTTTTAACAAAAAATGTTGTAAGTGAGCATTACAAAAAATATTTTATCATACCTTATAATAGTTATATAAAATTAAGCTATGAGAACTAATTGTAGCAGATTATAAAAGATGTGCAACAATAAAAGCTTTAACAATAAAAGAGAAAAAAAACTACAAAAATAAAGTGATTTATAAACCATAAATTACTTTATAAATAATGCTTTTACTGCAGCGGAGGTTCATTGGGCTATAAAGATTTTTATCGGTCTTTCATGCAATTATTTTAATCCATTCGACCGCGTTTTAGTTATTTTGCGTCCTTTTCGCTCCTTTTTTTTTTTTTTTTTTTTTTTAATATTTTAAATTCAGGTGTGCATTTTAGCTACCGGTGGTTTTATTCTCTGGTTTTTTAAGTGCTTTTGTTTTATATTATTATTTTATCTTCGGTGTTTTATTTAACCTTGTTTTATGAGGGTATTAATGACATCAGTAGTTGAGTGCCCTTAAACACAAACCAACAGCATCGAACCATATGAGCATCTGAAATTGCATTCTCTTGCGGATCCGTCTGCGGAACCTTTTTACTTGTTCTTTGCATTTCATCATTTTTTAAAATTTCTCCTATATACCACTAAAAGTCTCTATCCAGAAATACTACAAGTGCCCTTTCCTAATAGCAATAGCATTTCTCTATACCTTTTTATTCTGTTATACTAAAAACAAGCGTTCCTTTTATAATAAGGATCCCCAACACTTTATTATATTTGCATTAAAATTGTACAGTATTTTGCATTCCCACAAGAAAGAACAAACTCTTGCTAATCTGTGCTCTTATAGTACGTTCATTTTATTCTTGTGCTATTGCAATCACCACCGGATGTTATTAGCTCAACCTATGCTTATCGCTCCAAAACCTACCAAGTGGCAATCATAGTGCACATCCGGTGGAGCTTTTTGTTCAGGCAATCTTCCAATACATCCGGTTAAATTCACAAAAGTCGGCCATTATTATTTTATTAATTTTACTGTTATCGCTAGCTGTCCCATGTGAAACGAGTTTTCCCACCACACCACCATCTTGGTTTCTCAGCAATATATACATCGGTACTTGTCATTCCATATTCATCATGGAACAATGCTAGCGAGGAAAGTCTCTCTCTCACCTTTTCATGTTCGTCACAATCGTCGACGACACTATTGCATCGATACCCCGTATCCAACTCAACCATGCAGGCATTCATTTTCAAACCTCACGTACGGGGGCGACTACACCGGTTATTTCAGAACTCGTGGTACTCCATGTGTGGGATAAACTCCGACGAGTTGTTAGCATCCATTGAGTCGATGATCGGGATTCTAATACCGCTTCTAAACCTCCCCCTTTTCTGGAGTTCATCAGCGACGACGACAACGTGCAGATCTCTGAATTTTCCGACGGCATGCAGTCATCCGCCTCAAGTAGATCCGCTGCTGTTTCCATCGATACAACTTATTTTCAGGAAGATCCTCAAGTAGATCGCGAGGAGGGGGAGGACAATATATCCAAGCGTCTATGGTCATCAGGGAGCAGCAAGACTTCGACACCAGCAGTATATTCACAAGTGTGCCGTTGATCCCAGACCAATTTCTCTCCGAACAGGGAGACTATGCTTGGCACTCCACCTCCACTTGTTCTCTTTTACAGCACAGGAAAAACTTCCAGGCGCCTTCGCAAGATGACGACGAGGTCAGTTGCCGTGACTGTAAAAAGTAGTAACCTGAGACCTTGACTACCTCTAGCTGCAAGACGGCTGCATTCTCTCGTCACCGTGCCCTTAGACCACGTTCCTGAACGAGTTTGTGGGCGCAGCGGGTGCATTCGCTTGCCACAGCTTCAGCTTGATTTTGCTCTTCCTTCTATTTTCAATATTTGGTAAGCTATTCCTTCCTTTTTATTTTTTTTTCTTACGTATATATACGACTTCATTGCCTTCATTTTCTTAAACTTTTAACAATGTCTCAGCACATGCGATGCCTTTTTGTTATGCATCCTTAGATTCAAAATATAGCATGTAGGAGCATTTCTGTTTTGCAGAATCGTATAGCAGGGATTACCATCGTAACATTGACAGGTTTTTTATGAAGTAATCTGACAATGGAAGGTAGGCAGTAATGATTGTTCTCATTTCGGTCCGCATTGTAATTCTTCTAAGCTCCGTCCGGCATGCCTAGCTTGCCATACTTGGCGAATTCATGTTAAGCTTAATCTTCTAAATCTTTTCGCGCATATTCCAAATTTTAGACAAAAGCATTATCAATGTGCACACTGCGCCATAATTGGCAGATTCTGTTGCTCACATTGTAGCTGTTTTCATGACGATATTTATATATGTCTTCACT
Organism: Hymenopus coronatus; assembly: GCA_030762935.1. NCBI lineage: Eukaryota > Metazoa > Arthropoda > Insecta > Mantodea > Hymenopodidae > Hymenopus > Hymenopus coronatus. Next base: position 204,402,943 of record CM060900.1, on the reverse strand, counting down.
GCCCTTTCTGTGGTTGTTTTAACTTTAGTATTCTTTCTAACATTTTATTTTTGCTTCTTTAATGTATATCCACTTATATGGCTTTTATCTCTCACTCTCTCTCTGACCTATAAATCTTCTTTATTCAGTGTGTTCATAACTGTAGTATATGTAATCCGTTTATGGTAAATTTTATTATTGTTTTTATTATTATTACTATTATTATTGTAAATATAAGTATTATTACTATAAAAAGTATTTAATTTAATTGGACATTTTTATTATTGTAAACAATATTAATAAACTAATTCCTTTATCATTCATATTATCTTTCCTTCATTTCAATATTTCCTCATTCCTATTCAGTTAGTTAGGCTAGTTAAATCTTATGTTCTTCTTAGTTAGTTAGCTAGTTATTTTAGAATTGTAACCACAATTTTGCTTTCCTGTGTGGTCTTCTCAATCACGTGTGCATGAGAATGAGTGAATGTGTGTGCCTTCGCAGTTCTTCCAGTCTGATTGTAGCAGCACAAGGTTCACTTCGCTCCTCCAGGTACGTATTGTTCTACGTGTCATAGCTAAATTCTTCCCCATCGTATTCAATTGCTTCTATTTCATGTCCTTCTTCGCCTTCCACCTATTCTCCAAACTCGTCTTCCTAGTTTGCGGTATCGCCATCTCCATCCTGTCTTGTGCACCACTTTTCTAATCGAAGCACAAGGTCCTTACCCTGGAACTCCATATTTATTTGATTCAAGCTTTCCTTAATTTTGTTCGTCAAATCTCTCTAACCATATCAGCGATTCGCTCCTCCATCTTGCTCTTAATTTCTGCCCATGCTGCAACTCTTTTGCTAACCTGTTTTTCCATTTCTTCCTCTCACTTTTCGTTTCATGTAGTATTTTCCCAATCCCAAAATTTTGCTTTCATATTCTTAACTCGTTGGCTGCTTTTACGCATTTATGATCTTTTTACATCTTTCATTAGCAGCCTTTCTTATACTATTTATTGGGAATCTCTCTCTTTTCTCACCCCCTCCCTGTTAGCCCTTAACCGCCATTAAATTCACGTTGTATTTGCGAACTTCGAATTTCGCTTAACCCTCCCTACTACCATTTGCCCTCCCCAAAAGCTTACTTTCCACTCACCATTTCCATATTCTCCAAATATATATATATATATATATATATATATATATATATACACACACACACACACACAAATATCTGAGAAAAATGTGTTCCTTTCTTTAACAACGCTGTACGCTACTACTCTCATCTGACGTTAGTTTCCAGTCTAGCTCAGATCCATCTGGATGCTCTATAGTATCCATTAGCAAGCTACAATCAACGCTTTCAAAAATATTGATTTATTATCAGCTATAAACGTGTTAACAGGTGTATCATATAACTCACACTTGTTTCCCCTTTCCCCTTATTATCCGAAATTCAATCACACCTTCCACTTATCGCGTAACCCTCCGGACATTCCAGTTTCCCAATCTTTAGGCTGCCATAAAATAACTGCAGACATCGGCGCTTTCTTTGGCAACTAAATGCAGGCTTTAAACAAATATGTACACTTTTTATTGCTCCCATGTTTAAAAAGTTTGAGTTAAAGCTACATACGCTGCCCTTTTTACACATACAAGCAAATTTGATAGCAGTTCGTATTTATTTTCACATTTAGGCGCATTTTCTAAATGTCCTTTCATGTCATTTACCACAAACCTACATCTACCAAAGCTCACGTGGCTATCCTCAGCGCAGGCTATTCCTGCAGTTAGTATCGCAGCCGCGATTGCAATCATTTTGTGCAGAATGCTAATTTTATATTCTATTCGCCTTTTTGTACCTTCTCGGCATCAATTTTGCTCATTTTTATAACCAATATTCAACCAATCATAATTAAGATTATTTGATCCAATAGCCATTCGTTTTATTTCCTGAAACCACATTCGCTATAGCTGTGACGTATTATCTCCCTTTTCTTCGTTTATACCACTTCTTTGGTTCAGTCTTAAGTCTAGCGCACTTCGTGCCACACATCCTAGGGGTCTCTTACCATTCCACCCGTCCTCCGGGCATTAGCTTCTCCAATCTTTCCCATCCTGGCAGACTCCATCCTTCACGCATTACCACCCCGCTGTTCCCCTTCCGCTGCTTCCTTTCAGCTCTGACGTCAGTACCCCCTCTTATTCGATTAATGTTTTTGCTTGCTTCAGTCCTCGTCCATGACACTTCGTGTTATTGCCCGTTCCCATTCCCATACGTCCTCCGAGTAATACCTTCAACGGTCTACGCCTTCCTAGCAGCACTCGTCATCCGGATATCATCAGCCCATTCCCCCCCCCCCCAACGATTGCCCACTTTTTGCTGGCATTCCCCTATTAGCCTGTTATTTCATTTGTTTGCTTCAGTCCTAGTTTAGGGCCCTTCTTCCTGGTCCTCCTACGTAAACGTGCGCATTCACACCCATCTTCCTGGCATTAACTTCTCCGATCTACCCCTTCCTCACTGCCCGCATCCACCAGGACCAGCATCGCCATTGTTCTCCTACCATTGCGTCTATCGTCGTCATCAGAATATGTATGCCTCCATTCTATTTTTCTATTAACCTTTTTTCATACGGATTAACAAGCTGGATTTTCAATAATCCTGCCATATTTCTGATTCCCCGCCACTTTTTCTTTCAGCTGTGCATCGTGACGCTAGCGCTTAATCAGGTGATTCTAGAGCCGCACCTACATTTTCCGCCTTTTCTTAATCCACCAGGTTATCGCTTAATCCGGTGATACCTCTTTTCTTCGGATTATCGCTTAATCAGCAGATACATGCCTCGGTATTTTTTTCAAATTCCCCGCCTTTTTCTTAATCCAGCGGGTTATTGCGACACTAGCGCTTAATCTCCCTGATAGCAGAATTATCCTAAATCCAACTTGCAAATCCGTACGTATTACTACTCCAATCTTCATATACATAGCTTCCATAATTAAATTATTGATTTAGAAGGTATTACATGCCAATGTATTACTCTTAATGAAGTATTAATGCTTTTAAAAATGCGAATACAGACATAACACGACGTTTTGTTCGGCACATAGCTGCGTACTCTTTACAATTAATGTGCCTTTTATTACTGACATTGTTTCGACAGCGGTATTTCGTAAATGTGATCATGACGTAGCCCAAGCCAAGGGATATGGAACGTATCCATCACAGCAGATCTGAACTTGCATAACATTATTTAATTTGTTTAAAGGACTCACCTCATTGTTGCCATAAGTGGGAGTAATCGGTCCATCACTGGCTTCCCACTTGTTGGCTATTCTTATAGTTTCAGCAGTCTTTTGTTGAATAGACTTTGTGTCGTCCAGGAGAGTGAGTTCGTAGAATTCCTGAATATCTGTAAACCATAAGACATATAGACATTAATTTACATAGCTGAATGCTAAAAAGACTTTTCTAAAAAACTATAATAAGTGGATATGTAAAGCACAACTTTGTATTATACACAAGTCGTTTCGAACTAAACTATCACTCCAAAACGAGGAAACTAACCCTCATTGTACGCATACAGATAATAAATAAGAAAAAATAATAAAAGATTACTTAAAGCGAAATTGTGTAGTTTAACAAAATTCAGGTAGTGAAATGGAAATTGAGTAAAAGATGTGTTCAACGGAAATGAAAATAGAACAAAAGAATAAATCATACCGCAATTATCTCCTGATTCATGATAAGCATATGAATGTACACACTGTTTTTTTTTTCTTCTTTTGTAATATAATCACTTGAACCTTTAAATTATAACTTTCTAGAATTAGAGAGAGCTAGCTGAGATCTGTAACTTTTTTTCTAACTTGCATTCTCTCGCTTGTTTTGTGCAGAGCGCCGACGCTTATCATTGGGTCTCATTTGCATTATAATTTGCATTAAGTTAGTATTCGAATCTATTGTCTGTTTCTTTGTATATGTTAGTGTGTCACATGGCTGAATGTTAGCCATATAAAGGCTGTTTTACCATGATCCCAGAACGATAACCAAAACGGAAAATGAGAAGGGGCACAAAGCTTCATAAAGGGCTTTTGTCCACGATAGCCCAGTAACGAGTGCGAGAATAACACCAGTATGAACAAATTAACGAGGGTTGAATGAAAGAAATGCCTTCCACCTTCGTAACTCTTCAACAGATGGCAGCATTGGTCCAGCTTCAGTTGGCGGAAAGCCTTAGCATTGAACAGTTGTGTTGCTACAGAGTAAAGTATGGAACCCTTCGCTATTTAAGCAACGTGCAGTAATTGATTTCTTGACAGCAGCGGGTGTCACCCCCAAGGCGATTCATCAGAGAATGAAAGCAGTTTGTGGTGATTGTGTTGATGTGAGTACTGTGCGTCGTTGGACGAGTAAGTTTAAAGATGTTGAGGTGGTAACATCTAACTTGCATGACAAACAAAGAGTTGGACGTCCTGCGACAGCAACAGCCGAGTTTCATAAGCAAAATGTTGACAGATTGATTCAGGACGATCGTCGTATCACTCAGAGAGACATTGAAAGCTGAACCAGTATTTCACAAGAACGTGTGGGTCACATTATTGCTTTGCTTGGCTATCGGAAGATCTGGGTACGATGGGTACCCCGGATGCTGACTCCTGAAACGAAGGCGCACAGACCTTAAATTTGCCAGGAACTCCTCTCGCGTTACGAGAATGAAGGTGAAGCTTTTCTCCGTTCAACTACGTCAGGAGACGAAACGTGTGTACACCATTGCGACCAGGAGACAAAAGGTCAGTCTAAGGAATATCGACACAAAGACTCCCCCCAGAAAAAGAAATTCAAGACGCAGCCCTCAGCTACAAAAATCATGACCACAGTGTCCTGGGACGCTTATGATGTTATCCATGTTGATTTGCTTGGGTCCGAAAGGAAACGGGAAATGTTTTCCTGCAGCATGACAATGCCAAAACACATACTTCAAGGACTACCACAGCAGAACTTCAGAGACTGAATCTCACAAACGTACGTCGTCCTCCATACAGTCCAGATTTAGCACCGCCTGGCTTCCAACTGTTTCCGATAATTAAAGACAATCTGCGGGGACATGATTATGCTTCTGATGAAGACGTTGAGAGAACTGTGAGACTGTAGTTGCGGAAACAGAGTGTCGACTTCTTCCGTGACGGCTTCAGCAAACGTGTTCATTGTTGGCAGAAATGTATGCAATTGGTGATTATGTGGAAAAGTGAATATTGGTAATTAAAGATCGCATTCTAAGGACTATTTCTGCTTTTGATTTCTTAAAGTATTCCGACCCAAACCGAATTAACTAAGGTGGAAACATTACTTTTCATTCAACCCTCGTATGTCCTGGGGCACTTAGGTGGACACTATATTGTTTTCTAACCCAAAGGGAAGCTATGTACCAGACCAATTCCATTTTTTATTCCAGAAAACGTTATCGGTTGTATTTCTCCCTGCCGCTTTGATCCTTTGTCCTTCATTTTGGAATACATCCGGTAGACACTCCCCTATTGTTTTTTCCTCCATTGGAAGTGATGATCTTTTCAGATCGATCCATCCCTTCGTTCCCACGACATTATCCGCTCCCTGTGCATGGTAATGTTCTCCCAATCTCTTAATCTGCTGTGAATCTCTATACCATCTCTATTGTATCCTACATGATTGATATATGTTACAAAACTTTTTTATCCAGTTGATCTGATATATTTGTTGATGATCTATATTTTAGCACAACAGCACAAATGAACGGATCCATTAAGTCAACGAAAACAAAAACCAAACTACTGCAAATCTTTGAAGATAAAAAATAATGTGCTTATCCATAGGCACACCTTCAAATAGTATTCCATCGCAGTATGTCAAAAATTAGAGAGAAAGTGTTAGGTAAAACATCCTTTTCCTAGAGGGTCTGACGTCCCAGTGTCACCTGCCTCTAGACTAGGGGGTGCGCTTACTAGCAGGCAAAAAATCTGATATTATGAGCATCTGGTATTATGAGCAGGCGTAACCCTTCCCGGATTGAGAGGTAACATAAAAGACGTTACTTCATTAATGGAAATGGCTTTAACAAACCAAGAGCTTAAAGAAACTAAAAGTACACTCACTTAGAGATTTAAAAGCTAGCCTCTTCTGACATGTGCAGCTCATAACAGATAACTACTGTCAATTATATTCTGATAGACACGCATAGGGAACAGAAAACAGTACTAGTGTGCGACAGTGAAAGATATTTATAGAACCAAATATCTGGTATATAATAAAGCACAGTCTTTCCACGACAAGACCCCAAAATAAACACAAAAAAAAAAAAAAAAAAAAAAAAAAACGCACACAGTACGAGCCGTAATCCCAAACATGTAAAAATTAAGAGCCTTCTAGGCAGATTAAAAACGATCCTTTAATAGCTTGGCACATATGAGGGTTGATTTTTAAACACCAACACACCGTCTGTGGAAAATAAATTTAAAATCTCACATTTCACGCACAATATTTGTTATACAATGATGTCAAAACTATGGACACATGCTTCAAACTCTTGACAGATGAAAAATTAATAACTTCATCGTCATGCAAGCATAGATGCAGCTGCCTCTCCCTCCCTCACTTGCCTTGGGACAGGAATAAACAACTATTCATTTAAGCTTCTGAGCACCGGCATTTTCTTGAAGATTAATTCTTGAAAACAGACGCATTCAGTTTGAAAATAAAATTCCGAAGATTCTATACCATAATTTTTTATTTAAGAAATGCTCAAATCTGTTCGAAATATCACAGCGATTCCATTGAATAAACGTATTTATAAACCAGTTCACTGACAACTATATCTTAAACTACAATAAATTGAATTACCCTAAATGGGGATCCGTAAAAATACAAAGGAATCCTTAGTTTTACCATAACATGGTAGTGCATGGGCAAGCGCTAAATTTTTTTTGCTGTTGCCTGTATATAAAAGCAGTCACGTCGAGTACCGCACATCAGCTAAAACTTTGAAAGAGAAAGCTGCAGATAATATTCATACCGCAAATTCGAAAAGGACCAGTTGAGAGGAAATGTTAAAATTTACTCAAGAACATCTAACAACAATCTTGAAACTTAGCAGAGGCACTTCATTCGGGAAAACGTGGAAGGCAGGCTGAAATTTCACATGCCTTTCTCTATACCACAACAATCTATTATTTCAAAAAGTTTATTTTCTTCCTCAAAAACATTTCTGATGAAATGTATTCTTTGAAATTTTATGAAAGCTGATGGTTTACATTCACATGACATCGATTCTCACGCGCTCTTCTATGAGGTACTCTTACACAAATTTTGACTCGTATAATACAGATAAATCTACTGTCAAATATCTGATGGTATGCAATGTCTTTTCTACATAATGTGAACATTAGACAATCTGGAGAAAGTAAAAAGTATTACATTTACATGATATTATTGAACCCTAATAGCATCAACAACAAGATCAACGTATCTTTACCTCATTTCAGGAAGCGCTGCAGGACAGCTCACTCAGATTACTGAATATAATATGTTCCCTTAAACTGAAAGATTAAATGATATTCAAGGTGAGACAGTTTTCAGCATTGAAACAATCAAAAGTTTGGATAATAAATTTGGGAGTAGATTTGTTTTAGGGCTCGACAAAAAACAAGTACTCCTGCCAGAGATAAAGTGTGTTAACATTAGAGCAAATGACCAAATTACTTGAAAAAATCCAGCTAGTTTGACACAGTAAGGTGTCTTGTGACAGCTTTAAGGCATGAAAACTGCATTTTATGCCTTTCATGACATCTACAAATAATTTAGCTCGTATTTTACTTATCTATTCTTACAAAATAGAAAATTATGGTTTTCAATAACAATAAATGATAGAAAACTCGATTACCTGTGAAGACAGTAATTCTCAAAGTCCGAAAAGATATAATAGTTGTAGAAATATGAGTATCACGAGCTTCATTTACAATCACCGATGCTCATACAACGTCACATAGATATCACTAGAAGTATATCTTATTTATCATGTATATATTCTTAGGAAAACTGAATAGAGAAATCAACCATTCTTCCAATGCGTCCCAATCAGCTCACATGATGTCTACAGCCTCAGAACCCACATCGGTGCTGATCCAGAAATGCGTTGCTGTAGGTCATCAAACTGTTAGAGGGAATGTTGTCATTCGCAAACAAGCTTTAATAACATATGAGAAATGAGGATGCGGTTAAAGAAACACTTTAATAGTGAAAAACTGAAGAAACTATATGCTTATATGATCTTTGTCCACTCGTAATATTTTCCTAGGGATTCAGAAGAAGCCCTTGGATTTGCCAAAGAACACAATCTCTTGCAATCTTGCTGCTCCAGTGTTCATGCAATACTCAGTTAAATATGTATACACCTCATGAAATACTGCATCATCAACAGGATCAATAACTTCATTTATCACATTAGTTACATTTATTTTTATTCAAAGAGAGCTGTAAGTTTCCAACCGTCCACTTTTATATTCATCCCATACCAGTAGATCTATTGAATGAAACCGTGGCGTATCTATCGGAGAAGCACCATAGCAAACTCCAGACACTGTGCAAATCTGAACAGGCACCGTCTCTTCCGTATCCTGAATCATCAAGAAAGAGACAACACTACTCATGTAACTTCCAGCAGATTATATACAAACCAATAACGTCACCAAGCAGCCGACGGAATCGCGAACAGGTCCTATCCTGTTCAAGCGTGCAGATGACGTCATTAACAAGCAGTTGTCAGACAGGCGAACAGACTCCAATTTGTTCAAGCGTGTAGATGATGTCATCAACAAGCAGCTGCCTACCGTTGAAACGCAAATCTACTGACGTTTCCCTCGACTCTCACCTAGACGGCCGGGGTTCGATCCCAAGCGACCGCATGTGAGATTTGTGGTGGACAAAACGGCGCTGGGGCGGGTTTTCTCCGGGTACTCCGGTTTCCCCCGCCATCGCATTCCACCGGTGCTCCATCATCATTCATGTATCATCAGTGTCACCGCCTGCGGTGCCATTAGTAGTTAAAGCGGGCGTTAAACACTACCAAAAAAAAAAAAAAAAAAAAAACTGACGTTTCCCCAGCAGCAAAGAAATTGAAGATTGGTGAACATCAGCAATCTCATCCTAGTTTAGAATGAAAACCTAGCAAACCTGCATTTAAGGACTGCATTTATAACGTCAGGAGTGTAAATACAATACATATTCTTGGTCTCCGCAGGGCCTTAATGGAATACAGCCATCTTGTGATTTAAGAAATGAAGTGTGCTATCCAAAGAAAAAGGTTGAGATTAAAAAATCTGCTCTCCGGAAGTATCATACTTAACCAAAGCCTCAGTGTTCTTTAATTTCAAGACCAAACTAATCTTTTCAACAACTAATCTTGACAATCCTTTCCATGCGATTACAAAGGGAGTTTTTTTTTTATGGAAAATGCATCTAAATTAGCAACACTAGACATCGAAATCTTTGTTCGCAATCCACGGCTTGGTGAATGCTGCCTCTTTAAACGATCCATTGCATGCTACAGGACATATTCAACTCCCTGAAACCGACGGATATAAGAAAGCTGCCATAAACACAAAAAAATCTGATGTGCCCCATTCACATGACTTCTCCACAGCTCTGTAACATACTTTTGTTAATAAGATAATTCTTCTATCTACTGCATGCTAATCCAGATAAACACTAACAAAAACATCCTTATTACTTAGTTCTTTACAAGTAGAAGGGAAATACGGGAATACACTAGGCTAAACCGACTGTCAAATGTTTTAAAATATGGTTTCTAGGGGATTGGAATCTACTTCTTTGTGTGGTCAGGAGCAGACCAGACCCCGTATGAGAAAAGTATAAGTACTTTAAAACTGAAACCATTAACAACGAATATATAAAAACTGTGAACTCCAAGAAAAAAATGATAATGACATAAATAGTGTGTTATAACGAGAGCTACATTTTTTGTGCAGTAAGTTTTTTATTAATCTCTTACCGTTTACTAGTTATGTAAAGTTCAGCAAAATTCGTCCAGAATAAACAGCTCTGCAGAGGCTATTCTCAGAAAATTTAAGGTATATATTTTATTTGTGTTAGAATAGTCTTAATATGTGGTACTTTAAACAAAATCGTTATAGCCATATTTGAGAGAATAAAAACTTTCAAAATTTTTGCATGGAAAGGGTAGTTTGCGGTAGGGGGATTTTCTTGAAAATTTACGTGTCGCATCCTTGGAAGATACCAAACTTAAATACCAGTTTTGGTATTTAACGGTCTTTCGTTTTCGATTCCCGGGAACCTAAAACATTTTTCCGGTGAACTTCCGGTATCGAATTTTTGGGTGCACTACAATACCTTCTCGATACACTATGTGCATAGTACGTGTAGAGAAAGTAAAAAAAAATATGTTTTCGGTTTTGCATAGCGATTACCGACTTCCACATATCCTGAAAAGAAGCAGAAGAGTGAACAGGTTCATTCCAGAAAGATGTACTTTTCGAGGCCTTTAACTACTATTCCTGTACCACTTTCATGACTTCAATAGTTTGAAAACTAGAACCCTGGAATTTGGATAACCATTTGGGGTTGATGAAATTCTCTTTATCATCCCGCTGTATCAAATTTCTGAGAAAACAGAATATCATTTCAAACTTCCTCTGATCGCCTGCGGTGCCAAAGTAGTGAAAGCGGGCGTTAAACTCTATAAAAGAAAATCTTCTGCTGCGAAATTTAAAATGATAGTAAATCTGGAGGCCATTATGATGCTGAGAAACAGAACTGTAATATTGCAGCATGTAGAAGGTCTTGAAACGCCGCCTTTACATTTGCGGCAGGAACAGTAAAACAATAATACATCCCACTCTCTATAAGGGATAAGGAATACGTTCTTTTTGTTGTTGTTTTTTTTTTATAGCGGAGATCTTAATGATACACTATAATCACTAGGAAAGCAGATACGAAGCAACTATGTTGTTAAATTCAAAGGATGCCTAACTATTCACATTAGGGTACTATCTGTAATAAACAAACTGGATACAAGTAAAGCTTCGAGTAAACATAGACTTACAGTATATAGGCAGCATCTTGCTTGCAAATTATTGCTGATATTTACTACCACAATATGCAAATCTACCTAAAAACAAAGCTCCAGGCTTATATGCTGCGATTACAGAACTGATCCAGTCGGAAAATGTATACATGAAAAAGCAATTGTTTAATAGGATTACTAATGTACGGAAATTTAGACAAATGCCTAAGGACTGGAAATTATCTACCTCATACACATCTTGTCTTTCTGCACAAGTATTTAAATTTTCACAACAATGCTTAAAAAATAGAAACAAACGTGGGAAAATCAACTGGTAGCTAAATATGAAACCGGATTCCAGAAAGAAAAATCTACTGCAGATAAAACGTTTACTGGTATATAGTTTTGGTATTATAAAGTCAACAAGCATAAACTATCTATAGATTTTAAACTGACCTACGATAATGTTAACAGAATAAGATTATACAGACTATAGTAGCATTTGGGATACCCCAAAATTAATAAGACTAACAAAAGCAAGAATAAAAGGCTGTATGCTTGAAATAGCATCAATAAAGAAATTGTATAATCTGTCTCGATTAAGATGCAACTGAAGCAAGAAGATGGGCTGGCCTTATTCTGGTTTAAGATAGTATTAAAATGTATCATCCAGAAATTAACTATAGACACTGGAGGAACACTGCTATACAAATCATTACAAATGCCAATGTATAGTGATGATGTTATAATAATTGTAATACCTCATTACGCTCTAAAACAGATAGTTAACCTATTATAATACAGAGTAACAGAAGTACGACTACAATTGTATAGCTCCAAAATAGTATACCGATTTACTGATGATAACAGTACAAATACATTTGATCTAGTTAAGAAGTCCTATATTTAGGCACATCATCAGTAAAAATAATGACGAAATAGAAGAAATTCGGAACAGCATACAACACAAATAGAGCATATTACATATTTCTAAACCCAAATGTATATAAAAGGAAAGATAAAATACGATTATATGACACCCGTATACTTTCTAATGTCCGAGGCTTTTGAAAGTGCGTACGCTGCTTTAAAGTACTAATACAGATTTTCCGGCTGCGCAGCCACTTGAAAACTTTAATTACTATATTCCAACCACTTCTTCTTGTTTTTACGTCAGCTTGTCAACTGCCTCGTTCTTCAATCCTCGACAAAGCTTTCTACAAAAAAGGCTTTGACCACAGACTGGACTCTAAATCATCAAATAATGGTGGCGTTTTTCTTCTTCCCCCTTTAACTATGTGCTTGTTGTACCTTACATTACATATTTGTAATTAAGTTTGTTTTGAAGACAAAAAAAATATTTTAATGAATTTTCGTGCTTCTAAACTTGTTACTTTATTAAGTTTAGTGTGATCTACGTTTGATAGTATCATAGAGATGTTATGATTTTTACTGGCATTTCGGAGTTATGGCCACAGTTTATTATAAGTGCATATATCTGGTGTTTCTGATAGTTTCCACTAAATATCTATGGGAGGGAGTGTGCCAGTGCTAGTGTTATTAATGCATGCTCTTGTGTTAAAGTTGAAATATGTAACACGCAGTATTCATATATCATATGCTGTATTCACCTTATGTTCAGGTACATTTTGTTAGGTAATATCATCCCATATCTTTTTGGATGACGTTGGTTATCACTCTTTTTACTACTTAATTGTTTTGACGTTATGAACACTGCTCTGCTTTCTTACGTCTTTGCACATATATTGCTTACGCAGCAGTACGCCCTGAATCTGAACACAGCAGGTAGGCTGGATTGGGTTAATCCAGAGATTAAATGCCTCCACAACCAACTCCCACTCGCTGCGAGACATCACTATATGCTCCAACATACTAAATTTCATATTAAGAAGAAAGTGTAGTACAATATATATGCCGTTACACGTGCAGTGAAGAAACTTATTTCACTGTTCTATTTAACCCATTACCTGCCACTGTCCCTTTTTTGGGACGCATGCAATTTACACTCTTTACAACTCATTAAAGTACCTAGGCTTACTTCTTATGCAGATTTTGGTACTGCTAATAACTAGAAAATAGTTGAATGTGCTGATTATTTCTTTAGTGTCATTCTCTGCCACCAGGGTTGGATTAAAAACATGTGCTTCCTGGATTTTGCTTTGTAAATGTTTGAAGCATGTTAATGTAATGTAAACCAACATTGTTACTATAGTAATCATACTAACAACATTGCTTGTGATTCAAAGAAGTGAGGCTTGGTCACATTATCCATCTCCAGTAACTAAAGTAGGCAATATTAGCAAATATTAATGCCGTCCCATTTTTGGGACATTGACGTAATCCAATAGCTTATGAAATTCTGCTTTATTGAGGTAATGAGTCAACGTAATGTGGCTGCGTTTTGAAATGCTGAAACTCTAGAGAGAGTATTGTTATTATATTTGTTATTATTAGTATAATCATGATCATCATCAAAATGATCATCATCATAATTATTATTAGTATTATTATTATTATTATTATTATTATTATTATTATTATTATTATTATCATCATCATCCTCATCTCATTTCTTTTACAACATAATTTATCTTTCAGTTACAACTAGGATTGGCTTACAGGAACAAAAGGGGCCTACTATTGCAGAAGCACTGCATTATCTTGAAAAGTTGGAACAACAAGAGTACGAAGTGAATGATGCTGCAATTGTAAATATACCTCCGGATGCTGATGAGATAACTGATGAGGAAGACATACAAGAAAATGAACTTGACGACCAAGAGATGAGGGATTGTGTGCGGAACTTTGGAGGTGATTCATAATGCTCCAGATTACGAAAGTATAAGGCGAAACCAGAATCTGTTTACATAATTTTCCCTCTTGCTCAGTATCTAGCACACATTCAAAGAAGAGAAAATATGTCTCGGAACAGCTATTAGAAAGAAATAAAAAACTGATGTGGGATCAAACTGGGTGAAGTATACACCAATCTATAAAATAAACAAAGAAGAACAAGGTAACAGGAATGTGTAATGTAGACTTCACTCTTCAGATACCGCATAAAAGAAGCCAGGAGCGGTCTAATATGGCGACTGTGGTGGCGAGTGGACATCTCCAAATCTGGAAATAAATCAGCCTTGAAATGCAGGCCGCAGATGTCCGTGGATTGTCGAGCTGTATGAGCTGTCTTGTTGGGAGCATATCTGATGTAGGTTGTCGTTGGCCAGTGCTAGAAGAAGAGTGTCGTTAACCATACACACAAGGCGATCACTAGTAACTGTAACGTAACGGCCACTGTGGTCCTCAAAGGAATAAGTGTTGATGATGCCAAAGGAAGTAACGATACACCACCCTGTAACACGCTCACTATGGTGCGGCCATTCATGTAGCTCACGTGAGATATCTGGTTCTTAGTACCCGAAATTTGGCGTGTTCACACCCCCGCGATGTTTAAAATGGGCCCCATCAGACCACTAAGCTGCTGATGATCTGCGGTTTGATTTTTAACCGATTCCTACAGTCACGTTCATTCAGTTTTTGCACAATCAGCATCTTATAGGGATGAAAGTGCAGATCACCAAAGATGATATGCTGTGGGGAACCACACGACATTCCCAGCGTTAAAGCGTGCCTGACAGTAGAACGCCAAGGACTGCGGATGAAAGCTTCAGGCTAGATGTAGTACTCTGAAATTGGTTCGCCCACCTTACGATTCTTCGGTGATAAGGAACTTCATTGTGACGTTTCAGTCTAACATAACGAAGAAAAATTCGTCGAACAATAATGAGATTAATTTGTTAAGTGAATTTCCATAGCAAAAAATTGTGCTCTGTAGTCCACGCAAACGTAATTCAAATGCCAGATATGTGGCGCTTCACTCCGCATACACACACCGCGCAGGCGCATGCAATGCCTCTGTACTGCGCAACTCAAATCAGGAGATTCTTTCAGCGCAAACCTGAACACTGTAAAATTCACGATGGAAAATAAAACCCAATGTAACTCAGATTTATGCACAAACGAACCTTAAATAAATTAATGTAGCTTAATTACACACAGGCTATAGCTAAATATGCCTTTATTTCTTCCGATATTCCTTATCCTGATCTACCTTCTTTCGAAGCAGCGTTTAGTGTGTGTAACAACTGATCATCATACATATTTACAGACAATGTGGCATGGTTGCAGTCGCATCCTCCTCTCACCACGGTGCGTCCCTAACTCGATGGCTTACTTACTAAAAGCTCTCCACATGACGTGACCACTGCCTATTCTACACCATGTAGAAAGAGCGGGAGCCTATCACTTCTATAAGCGACGATTAAAGTTTATTGTATTAGCTCCTAACAATCGTAAAATCACGACGTATTACTAATGAGTTATCTACAAGAGTTATTTGATATCTTTGTATTAAATCTTCCATACAGAGTTTAATGAAGAAATTCTGTTTTACAACCACAGGATTTCCTTTATACAATAAAGTTTATCCTCAAAATGTTTATATCCAGTCTACGAATTATTTAAAAATAATAAATAAAACCATGTTTTTGGTCTACTTCCTGTTAATCATTATAAAACTTTGTGAAAAGACTCAATACATTTTGTTATAGCTGCTTACACGAGACCTCATAAACGGTTAAAGCTAACAAAAGATTTTTCATCACAAAATGCACATTTTTTAAAGAGCTCTTCAAGTTACCTTATTTAAGTTTCCCTTTCTCCTTCATAGTTTTCTAGCTATGTACCTATACATATCTCTAAATGTCCATAACAATGAACAACACTTCATAGTCGATAGTAATACCATCCAATTTATGCATTCATTGTTATCATAAACATCTAAAAGATTAGGATAGTTTGGGGCAGGGGATTTTACTTGGAAATGTTCTCCTATCCTCCTTAAAGAATGTTTAACCCAAGTAAGAAATTTGGTATTTTCCGACTTTTTCTTCTGATTTATGTTGTTTGTAGAAGAAAATACTGATGGAAACACGATTTCGTCAGCACTCTTTTCTTTAAAAATTCGTTTTGGGTTCACTGATGTTCAAACTAGTATTTCCGGTCAGATTTCTATGCTGAGTTTTTGAGTTGAACCTCTTGTACTTACCATAGGTACGTTATAGAGGAAATAAAAACTTTCTGTACATTACAACTCTTGTTTTAATATAACATGGCAGTGTTTCTAATACCCTCTGCATGGCACTTCTAGTTGTTTAATACTGAGTTCGATTTTGTGAGTCAATATTAGTATGTTAAGTGCAATTGAATGAATCTCGTACATGCAATATACGATATGTTAAGTATTGTATGTAATTGAGCGGTATATATCCAGTATCACGTCCTAAAATCATAAAAGTCAATAAGACGTAGTCAATATTCTAGGCAATGAGGACCAAGTAATACCATATTGGAAGAAATGAGAGACAAGGTAATATTCTTGGGCAGTAGAACTCGCTTAGAGGGGGTTCATTCAAAAGTCCCCGCCCTTTCACCTTGCACTTCCTCTCCCACAACCCATTTAATATACTGAGTTATCCCTCACATCTTCGTTACCCTATTTTGAAATCTCATACACGTAGTGTACTTCTAATCCTTAGTGTCAGTAAAAAGAGATAACTTGAAAATTTGTCCATGATTTAATACTTTATTTCTGATTTGATTATTTGTTACGCTTTCAGAAGAAAAAAAAAAAAAAAAGGAATATAGTAACAGAAAAACAATTGAGGGGGGGGGGCGTTCTCGAAGGTTCCTATTACGTCATCTTCCGTGTTGTTTACGCGTACCAGTTGTGATGACTCACATTCCAACTCCCGCCACGAACCTGAGAGTGGCCACGTACTCAAAAGGCATTGTCACACTGTTCCCTCCTCAGGGCTATTCGTCACGACCAGTGCCATAGTAGAGCTAGACAATCCAAATATACTACCAGTTTCTTCCCTCGAAGTTTCTCTGAATACGGCACAGGGCATTTTTATTCTCTTCACCACAAGTTACGGCTCTTGAAATGGTTTTTAAAGTTTGGGGCTGCGTCCCTTGGTCTGAGTAGGGCGATACAGTCACACTAGATCAAGTTGCTGGAAACCTCGGCTGTTGGCCTGCCAATCGTAGCACGTCATGAAGTCGGTCCACGAGATGCTCCACGTAGCCCACTGCTGGTTGTTCTGCCCCAGGAGAGCTCCTGAACATCAGGCCGCAAGGTAGTTGCAGTTTTCTGCCAAAGATCAAGCTTGTCGTTGTTAACCCATGTTATAGTGGGTTGAAGAGCGATAGACAAACAAGAAAAGTGAGACCCTCACATTCAGTCTCTTCTGTGATTGGCCGCAACCTTCGTCAAATATTCTTCTAGAGTCTTAATGTGCCACTCAACCATGCCGTTTTACTGTGGGTGAAAAGGTGCTGTGCGCTTCTTGCGCACCCCGTGTCGCTCCAGGGTTTCCCTCGTGATGTTGGACTCAAAATTGGTGCCCTGATCACCGTGTAGCTCCATTGGTACCCTACAGCGACAGAACAGTTCCTCCACGAAGCAGTTCGTGATGGTCTTGATATCTTGGTTAGGAATAGTGTATACTTCCGGACACTTGGTGAAGTAATCCATGCAATCAACAGATTCCTGTTGCCCGTGCCGGACACTGGGAATGACATAGCTTCGTCCATGACTATGCATTCAAAGGGTGTATACGTGTTATACTGCTGCATGTCACCCGATTTTGTGGGCCGCGACTTGTCGCACCCATATGACATTGACGGCACGATTTCTCAGCGTTTGCGCGTAGTCTTAGCCAGTAGTACCGTTGTTGGAGCTTGTTAATGGTTCGGTTGTGTCCGAAATGACCTCCTGAAGTCCCCGTATGTGTTTTTTTGTTTTGTTTTGGATAGTGTCATACTGAGTAAGAATTTACCCGCTCCTGACCATCCTGGATCTGTAATAGAATGCCGTCCATGTTGCTCGCATCGATGTCCACGATAAAGCCGCCACCAGGTTGTGAAAATTCCAAAATAGGAGCACTGCACTGTATTGATTTTAGCGCCTGGAACGCGCCCTCCCCTCTTTTGGCCACATGAAGGACCCGCGCTCATCCGTCAGATGGTTGGAGCGATTCCGCGATGTTGGAGAAACTTCTAACGTACCCGCGGTAGTAGCCGCATAGGCATTGGTAACTTCACAGCTCTCGTTTGTCTTTTGGGCGGGGCCAATATATCCCCACCCGAGGCTTCTCCGGCTACGTGGCCATTCCAAATGGTGACACTATGTGGTCCAGGTTGTTTACTTCCTTGCAAATGAGTTGGCACTTTTTCACGTTTAAGCTCAAGTTAGCTGTCTACAGCCTCTGTAATGTATTGGTCAGTTTTTAATGTCATTCAAATAGATCAAGCAGGTATCATAAGTCAACCCTCTCGTCACTGATTCCATGAAGCGCTGGAAGGTGGCTGGCGCGTTAGAGGGGCCAAAGGGCATTACCGTAAATTATCAATGCCCTTGGCCAGTCGAAAATACGGTCTTCTCCTTGTCTGTAGGATATTGGTACACTAGCGGATATCCTGATGCCAAATCCAAAGTTGAAAACCTCTCGGTGCCGGCAAGTGTGCCCAGAGTGCCGCAATACGTGGTATGGGGAAGCAGTCCTTTTTTGGGACCGCATTCAATTTCCTGTAGTCCACACAGAAGCGTAGCTCACCGATCTTCTTCTTCGCCAAGACTACAGGTAAGCACCAAGGGTTATTAGGATCTTCAATGGTTCCCCCAGATTTCATGTCCTCCAATATGAACTTCTGCTTGCTTCGCTAGAGTAACACGTCTTGTTTGTTGCCGGAAAGGTCGCGCATCTGCGGCGTCAATATTTTGGAGTATTCGGTCAGTGCAACGGTAGTCGCGGTTCCCTTTGCTGAAGACAGACTGATATCAGCTGAGTAGATGCTGGGCCTTTCACAGTTGTGAAGTGGTCAGATGTCCGGTCGCCCTCTTCAGCAAGTCTTTCAGCCGGGACCCCAGGACCTTCGACGGCACTGGCTGTTTGGATTCGTCAGATGGCGTTAAACTGACAGTTAGCTCACACTTCTTTAACTCCGTCCCGGCATGGATGTCCTGATCGGTGTCCAAAGGGTTCAGCAGCCTCACGGGTCTTCCTCCAGGCAGGGCAACACATAGTCCATGTAGAGATATCTTCCGGTGCAGTACCATGCTCCTTATTCTTTGCCCCCCCTCCCAGGTGCGCTCTCATCTCCACCTGTCTTCTTGCCCGCAAAACGACTTCTTCCTTCAGGATCACTCTGCAAATCCCGGATGTTCTTGTGGGTTTCGTAGCACCACCTCATTTCGGCCGAGGTGCAAAACCCTGCGACCGACGTGGACCGTTGCTTCGTGTCTTCTGAGGGCATCCAATCGCAGTATCACATCTTTAGTCACCCCCGCGAAGAACACCCATAGTCTGATAGGGCTTTATTCCAGTTTCGACTCAAGCAGGGCCTCATTCTCCACAGGCAAGATGTCGCCCATGCCGCAATTAGTTGTTAAGTCCAACTGGGTGTTCGAGTATGCAAGCCCTTCGCCAAGTCATGCTGGATTACATTAACGGCTGCTCCTATGTCTAAGACTATTCGGCACAGCCTCCCTTGTATCCAGCCGTCTGCGAAGAGGCTGTCCCACAAACTTCTACCTAAGGCACGTATCGTTACTCGAGGAAGTGGTGAAGACGGGACCGACGTGCCCCTCCTCAAGCCGGTCCTTACTAGTTTTCCTTCTATTCGTCGTCTTGATGTGTACAGTCCTTTACTACGTTACCTGATTAGCTACACCCTCAATACATATCACCTGAAGGTCGTATTTGTCTCTGGGATGTATCTCTGTCCCGGTCATAACGAATACTGCTGGTCCTTGAGGCGGGCGCACCAGTTTTCTTGACCGCTTTCATTCAGAGTGCTGCTGTTAAGCCTCGTGGATTGCTTTATAATGGTCGAGCATCAGGCACTGTCGTATCTCGGCGCCACTCACCCCGCCAATGAAGAAGTAGGCAGCTTCTTGAGCGCTAAAACTAAGTGCAAATTCACCAGGGTTTTGTTCATATGCTGCTCAATGGCTGGCGCGAACTCTCTCCTGGCTGTTACTGTCTTGCCTTAGGTTGCTGCGGTAGGCTGCAGCTAAACAATGGTTCAGAAAGTGGTTTGCGAGGGCCTCCCAGAGTCCCCAAATTTCGCCGACGTCCGAATCACATTCAGTACCTCTGCCATCCTATCCTGGAGGATTCAGCTGTGCGGCTTCTTCTGCTGGCCATTGGTTGTGGGTGGCGACGGTGGCGAAATGTCGGCGGAAGACTTCAGAGGTTGATGTCCCATCGTACTTGGGTGGCTTGACTCGTGGAGATGTGTTGTCGCGTCCTGACGTCCCGATCTTCCACTCCTAAAGCTGCCATCGAGCATCCTCTGCACCTAGGTGCTTCCCTCAGCTCTTCCTTTCACAGCATTAAGGCGTTGGTCGTGATCTTTCATCCTTAAACCAAGCTCTTCCACTTACTTCTTCACGCTGGCCTGTTGTTCGTCGAATTTGCTAGAAAGTTCCATTATCAGGGTCTCCATCGCGCAATTCAAAGTCGTTATTTCATTTCACATCTTCTTCATACTGGATTCCATCCTCTCTTATATCTTCTTCATGTTGGATACTAATATGTCATCTATCTTCTTCATTGCGATTTATATTCCAGTTTGCATTTTATCATCCATCTTCTGCATGCTGGATTCTATTTTATTAGTTTTCTCCACTGCGGTCTCTATTTTTGTGTCCATCTTCTTTATTTCAGCCAACAAATGTTTCATAATTTCCTCCATCACGGCGTAATAAACCCACTCCTAACAGCAGGGTAACAAATGTCTTTATTGACTCAAAAATTATTGGCAAATAAACATCATTTTCACTGATGTAATTCACTTGACGCAAGACAGTTGAGAGTTTATAGCTGCAAGCCGTCCGTGGCTCGCGCGCCACTGCGCGTAACACTCCTGTCACTCATAGCTCAGTACAAATCACAACACTGAAATACTCCTTCCTTTTTATAGTGTAAAAATGACATCTCAGAGCTTCCTGGATGCTTCTGGAAGAAAGTAGAAACCAAAGCTTGGAAAACAATCGACGGTGGCGTTCCCGAAGGTTTCTGTTACATCCTCTTCCATGTTGTTTACGCGTCCCAGTTGTGGTGACACATATTGCAACTCCCTAGAGCGGTAACGTACATGGACGGCATTATCACAGTATTAATGCTTTCTCTAGGTACATCTCCGATGATTAGATACTAAATAATTCTTTTGTAAACAAAATATCAGCAAATGGTTGCTGCGAGCATTGCACATGACGACAGAAGCTGATTTCGTGCATTTTGGTCCAGATCACAGTAGGAGTACTGACAATGAGCAGGTCGACCTGTAGTGCAATGTTAACGGAACCCGCATAATCACGCATTTCTAAATTGAAGCATTTGGAATTGAAAACTTTGGGTAAGAGGACATTTATTTTATACTTTGTGTAACATCCAGTTTAAGATCAAGAAATGAAACGACATTTTAATTATGAAAACACACAGGTACAATGTTAATTTGTTAGCAAATAAAGACATTGAAGAAGCAATTTCAGTTATACAATCAAAATCCTGTTAATATCCGTATGACTTAATTAATGTCCGCTTAGTTGCTGTTATCTACAGTTGTAGGCTCTCAATTTAAACAGTTTATTTGTAAAGGTATCAACTCATATTTGACTAATTGCCATATCTTAGAAGGTTTCTATTTGACAAGTGCACATATAACAAAAGCGTATGTGTGTAGGCTAAACATAAACTTTTGTGTACCTTGTGGTTGTTCTGAGATGCAGGAATTAACGAAGTAATACTCCATATTGTCTTCATAAATTGCTTTATTTATATTTGGTTAACATTGAATTAAAAAAAATTAAGTTATTTAATACCACGAATAACAAAACCATGAAAGCAAGGCACTAATACAGCCAGCGTACATACTATATCTGACAGATTTTCTTGCTCATCCGAAGCTATGGATAATCTAAAATGAGAAACATTACACTCAGAAACAAATGCATTATTCATTAAGATTGCAAAATGATGAACAGCCTATGAAACTCGTCATGTATAGAGAAAAACTAAACTTAACTATATTTTGTTTGCGCGTATTAAATTATATAACTTTAATGATATGGCTAGTTATAAAGTCGTTCCTTTCATACACAGCTGACTACAAATAATAATTCTGTTGCAAAATGATAAAACCACTAGTCTTCAGAACTTATTGCAACAAACAACTAAACGACCCTCTACAAATATCGGTATCAGTGGTAGTTCAAATTTATTATATGCAGTTATTATAGAGGTGTATAGTTCCCGCATACCGACATATTGCTTTTCAGCACGATAAACTAACGAGCATAAGATTCGCCACATCTGGAGAAACGGCGGTCTATTCCATAACACTGATGTCTTTGGGAGGAAACTGATTCCTTGTCCATCCGGCACTATGGATATTTGCGTTACCGTGCTGAAACATACAATTGAAACCGGTAGAAGTTCCTCTTCAAGCAGTGTTTGATACTGAAAAGTGTTCATACAACTTGCAGGAAATGCAACATGTGCTTTCCGTTCATATCGGAATCTACCCCTCACCATCAGAGATTTTCCTTCTTGCTGCCTCTATAAAAACACTTTGTTCTTCTTTTCTCAGATCAGGCTAGTAGTACTTCTAGAGATCAGGGTCGTCTAAGTTGCATTTATTTTCATCGCTGAATATTACACACTTCCATTCTTCCTTCCAGACGATGTACTGCTTAACCTAGTCCATATTTCTCTGTTGCGGCGGACTGACAAATGAAGTGGAGTTTTCCTTTTATTGTATTTCAATATGTTTATTTGTCTGACTAGTCTGGAGAACGTCGCTTTGTGAACATTAGCGGTGGAATCATGAGCGAGTTTTCCCACCACACTGTGTCTTCTGCACGTAGATAAAAATATATTTCAGCTTAGTTTTTCTCTACACGCGACGAGTTTCTCAGTTTTCACTTTGCAACGCGTCTTAATGAATAGTAAATCTGTTAATCAGTTTTTACATAAATCATAGCTTTGATACAGGGTCGAAGGTTTGGAAAATATACAGGCTGTCCCAGAATTGAACCGCACAAATTGGCAGGACTAATAGTGTGAGAAAAGGAACCAAGGGGCAATGGATTCTAAATTCTTTGCTGCAGTATAATATGTGTTAAAGATTAGCACACCACTTATAAAATTGCTGTGAACCGTGGCCCAAACTGTAAATATACAGGCATCATGTAGCGCTATGGTTGGCATACAAACGTCAGTTTGAGATGTTGAGGGAGTTGGAAGTTCAAGCCTCCTCATTATTTTATGTTGTCTCTTTTGTTTGCATTTTACATGACCCATTCATATTTTGCTGCGCTACTTAATTTTAGATCTAGATCAATCCTGATTCCCCATAAACCAAATGCATCTCAGCGAGCTCAGCAAACGTAAACTTGTTCGCCATGGTTCAGAGCAACTGTAAGCAACCTGCAACAGCGATGCACAAAGCAATTAAACCGACAATCAATTGCTCGGTTTGATACCATTAGTACCTACGCATGGTCAATGGTACCACGTGACACCAAAGAGCACATGAGCTCAGAAGTTTGTAGCTTAGATTATCTTAGAATTTCAGTCTCTAGATCTCCGTTTTGCACCTCGCTGAAATAATTTATTTCCTTACACGTGATATGTATACGTATACAATATGAGCACAGTGCCTAGAAATGCATGGTTCTCACAGTACTCACTTTAGGCTTAGACGAAATTTTCTGAAACACAACCAGATAGGACCTCGGTGGCACAAGTAGTTAGGACAACTTATTACCTAACTAAACCTTACCAAAGTACTGTTGTTTGCGTCATAGCAGCGTTTTCTTTTATTCAACCGATAAAATCGTAATTTAGTTTCTAGTTTCAAAGCACTTATTACTTAAATGTTTGCGACAAACGCAAGTGTTTTATTACATTACTTACGCAGATTCCTTGACAAGCAATTACTGCATTTAATACTGAAAGATACGTAGATTCCATTAAGTCTTTTGAAGGTAATTTGTCCTGAAGGATTTATCGTCTTGACCTTAAAGATGCAAGCTAATTGTATTGTGTTGGTCAAATTATGTTTCTCTTTGAGAGAAAAAGAAAACGAACTTAAAAAATGAAACAATGGAAAGTACAGAAAAATGTGCTGTTTCAGTAACGTGTGATTGGATGATGATCGCTATACGGACTCGACCACCAGTAGGTTATTGTGGAGAGCTCTAGCTAAGCACACATGATCTGAAATCAACCGAACGGTAATCAGTGGCGTACACACTTTCAGAGATTAGGCAATTTTAGCTACATTGCAAGTCTAATAATTTTAAATGTCGTATTGATTGTGCTACAAAACTGCATTCCTTCGACTGCTGGCATACAAATGAGGCATTATGAATGAAAATAGGGCACACACCTCCACATTGTTTACGGCCACTTATGTGCTATCCAAAAAACCCGCCATAGCTTTGACATTTGGCAATAGGGACGATAAGTCCCCTATCTCAAACTGTTTATCTAGGACCCTTCAATAATCCTATCAATTTGTGCGGTTGAATTCTGGGACACCTGCATGTAGATTTGTAAGCTAGGTTGTACTGATATAGTGCTTTCACGGTTTTCTTATTTACGGCAGTAAGTTAAGTTGTATTTAATTCACAAATTACTGAAGATGTAAATTATTTCCTAGTTTCAGGAGATTATTTATCACGCATGGCGACTTGGCCAATCTTTTCGCTATTTTCCGAGAAGAATATACTTTTTCTTTTATGCCGGCTTTAATTTGACCTTGCCTGAAATTGGACAATCCTGCCTTCTTGGCCATACTTACTTTAATACAGCGCACACTTCACAAACCCAGCTACTCCGCTGTAGCTGTTGCATGTGTATGAGTACGACGGTCACAGAATATCCACTTTAGTGCTATCATTTTGCAATAAGATTACCTTCTGTCTTCCAGCCTGCGTGCAATGAATAACTGGCTCTAGGCTGCAAGAAATATCTTTTTCTGTACGTAAGTAAAATTATATTTCAATTTAGTTTTTATCTATACATAAGGAGTTTTACCAGTTACTGATCATATCATTTGCCGCGCACCTTAGAATCGCTCCACCAGTTAACGCTCCATTCCTCGAAACTCAATAGTCCTCACTAATACACAGTGATGTGTCCGTTGTAGGCTAGTCGTCATCAACCCACTTGATTTTGTGCTAGAGCAAGCTAGTTGGTAAACACATATAATTTGGAAATGAGATTTTGACAGCAGTGGTGTGTCTGTCGTTCCTTCCACAGTGATTCGTTTTCAGTTCATTATTTCGGGAACAGATAAAAATTCATTATTCAGGCCATTGACCCTTATATTTATCCTCCTATATGGAGTCTTTCTTATTTAGAGAAAGTGGCGCACATTGATATTTTTTTCAGCTGTTCTGTAAAGCTTCAACTATTAAGTACTTTAAAGTGATACCAAATGTAAATGTAAATGGCCTGTTATTTATAGACGATCTTTTACTACTATGGTTTTCAGCGTCCCATTCTATACTGGTCGTGAAAGACCGCTTAATTTTGCTCAGAGGCATCTTTATCAGGCTTGAGGTTCTTTTATGTGCCCTAAATATACGACACAGGACCTACGGCTTTACTTCCATTCCGAAGGAAGCCATGCTATGGATTTTTACCCCCGAAAAAAATCCATCATCCTCCGCCGGGTTTGAACCCGCAACCTTGGGTATATGAAGTTAGCATAGTAACCATTACACCATGGAGGGCGACTTAAAGAGATACCAATTAGTTCCAAGTGATCTGTATATTTTTAAATAAAAACTCTTTTTTATTACTGAAACAAACAATTCTTTATTTCTTCCACTGATTAGAAATGAAAATCTGTTCACAAACAAATATCTTTATTCGATGCTTCTGCAATATTTCTACCGTACACATTCCTTCGCGGCGGCAGCGGTTACAATTGCACGCTACGAATTTCCTGTCGAAACTGACTGAACTGCCTCACGTTATGCATTCTGAGTCGAAACTGAACCCACTGCAGGGCCCGTTACATACTTTTTAAACCTGTCGATGACGTAGCAAAAAAGTTCCAGAAGCAATGGTACATGCAAACCACCTGTCACAAACTAATGCAGGTGCAACAATATCAGCTTCGATTATAAAATGCTGGTCGAAGGAACACGTGTCCATTCACAAAGGTGCAGCAGTCGTAGCTTCGATTTTAGAGAACTCGCCGACATCCCAGGTGTCCACTCAGGCAGATGTAACAATCGCACGTTCGATGTTAAAGCACTCTTGGGCGGTACACGTGTCACTCACACAGGTGTAATAAAGATTTTTGTTTAACAGTACCGGAGTCTGGTCAGGACTACGGCGCTGTATCCCCGTTTACAATTAGAAAGAAAAAATAGAGTAATAGCAATAAGAAATAGCAATGTAAGAATACAATAATAAGACATCGATAACGTTAACAGTATAAGTTACAAAATGGAAGCACACTGGTGCTTAGTCCTTAACCCACCATTACACGTGCTGCGGAATGTGAGTCCGCAGTTTTAACTTTCCATCAACAATGAATTAGAAAATCAAGATTTGTGTTGGCGGTTTTTTCTACCTTCCCCTCCTTTCTTAACGAATCACAGCCAATAATTGGAGACATTCATTCTCTGAATCAGCATATTAGTGAGGTGCGGAGTGTTAGTCTATGTTCGTGTACTCTTGTGAGGCAGTTCTGTCATCGATTCTTTCAATTCTATTACGATGTTTTGTAGGTAAGCGAGGTTTGCTCCCTTGTAATATTACAAAATACAAAGTCATAAGGTTTAGAAAAGTTGTTTATTTATTTATTTAGAAAATGCATTTATCATAATTGTCATTCAGAATTCTTTTCAACGCCAGCATTGAATTCTGAAAGAAGCTTTATTCTTTATTTTCAGCAGAATGTTGGATGACGAGAGCAGCTTTGAAATTGTTGGAGAAGGAGCATGCTAGTGAAGATTGTAGTGATATATCTTCGAAAGTGATTTACAATTCTGAAAATGAGCAGTCTTTGGAGGAAGATGATACTCTCAATAAATTTGACCCTTACGCTGGAAAAGATGGTATGCAATGGAGTCATCGACCTCTGGTTGAAAACAGGAGAGTAAGAAGAGCTCAACATAATATTATCAAGCATTTGCCGGGAGTCGAGGCGAAGCAAAAAACGCCGAGAGTCCAATTGATTGTTTATAGCGTTTCTTCACAGGTGTCAGTTTAGAAGAAATTGTTTGCTGTACTAAAATGTACCTATCTACTATTCGTTCTAAATATTCAAGAGCAAGGTAAGAATCAGACACCAATATTACAGAAATTAAGGCATGTTTGGATTTCTTTTCTTGGCGGGTGTTCTACGAACATCATGCTCAAATTTACAAGATCTCTGGGCTGCAGATGGTATTGGGGTGGAATACTTCAGACTTTCTATGGGCATAAATCGCTTTCGTTTCTTGTTGGCATGTCTAAGACTTGATGACATCAGAAGCAGAGCTCATCGGAAAGAAACAGATACATTTGTCGGTGTCCGATTCTTGATCGATCAGTTCAATGAGAACTGCAAGAAATACTACAGTTTATCAGAACTGATAACAGTGGATGAGGTGCTAGATGCCCTCCGCGGAAGATGTGGATTTATACAATGCATTCATCAAGGCCGGGAAAATACAGTAAAGAGGTTTGCACTTACAGATGGGAAGACGTTTTACATTGGTCGATTAGAAATATACTTTGGAAAAAAGGTGAATGGGCCATATTTGTGTGACAACACACCTCATGCTATTGTCAAAGAATGGTGAAATGCATATCCAAATCTGGTTGATGTTTACCACGCTATAATTCGTTCACATCAGTTTCGCTTGCTGTTGAGTTGCTAAAAAATGATAGCTAACGATGTTTGGAACAATTCGAAAAAATAAACGTGAAATACCTCCATTTATGACAGTATCAAAAAATCCTTAATTCATATAAGGCTAAGAAAGACAAGGTTGTTCTGGCACTGTCTACTTTACATAATGATAGTATTGGCAGTGAATCGGAAAAGTCCAAACCAGAAACCATAACGTTTTATAATGATACCAAATCCGGTATGGATAGAGTTGATGGGATGAAATGTATATTATACTCTGTGACAAGAATTATCAGAAGATTGCCATTTATAATTGTTTCCTCTCTTCTGAATATCACTGCAATCAACGGATATGTAGTTTACAAATGTAATTCAAAACCAACCATTCCCAGAAAAGACTATCTTGCCAAAGAATTGTTGCATGATTATTTGAAAATGAAGGTCATTCAGCTAAATACTCCTACAAGCATCATGAACCACATCAGGGAAATACTGGGTTTACCGAAAGCTGAATTTACTCCTACAGCTCCACAACTAAATATTCGAGGAAGATGTAACTTCTGTGACAGGAAGAAAAACAGACCAACAAGGTTCTCTTGCAAAATGGGCGGTAAATTTATGAGCCTGGAACATGTCGCAGCATATCTATGCAGCGAGTGCAGTGAGAACAGCAACCACCGTGAATGATTTGTTTGAAATTCACAATAATCCTTTTTATGTGAAAATGAACTTTCTGAACTTTTTTTCTACAAACCAATGTTTTAATGTGTACTCATGAGAACAGTTAAAATAAAATGAACATTACTACCTGTGACTACAATAAATGTTGTTGGTGGTTTAAGAATAAATTATGACTTAAAATTATTTATTTTCAGCAGTGATGCTTAAATATATTATGTTTGGGAATTCACTGCATTTTTATATTGTTCAGGTTCAAATATATTATATTTCGAAACCATAACATTAAAATAGTATATCAAACTTGTATAAAAACTAATGCGGACTCTTGGTCCACGCGCGTAATGGAGGTAAAAAGATCGCGCTTGTAGCACAGGGTTAATGACCAACACAGGTTAATTTGGACACGTGGGAGTAAGTGAATTGAGTGACTTTAAATGACTCATAGTTTAAACAAGGATTCCTAACGATAGACAATAATTTGGAGCATTTGTGTTTTCATAGGATGCTATACACTCTAATGTTACGAATTCGCGCGGGAAAAATAGCGTAATTTTCAGAGGTATGGAAATTATTTTAGACTACCTAATAAATATGCAATTCACCATTTGAACTTTCCATTTAAACAAACAACCCCGTCACGTTTATGCATGGGCGGTGTGTAAATTTTAGAAGGCGTTTGGTAGGAAGGAGAGAAGAATATTTTAGAAACACGGAAAACGAAGCTATACATTGTTTTAATACGATTCTACTTTTAAGGCAGACTACAATTAATACCCAATATAGGCCAGACTCAAAAGGTCGTCATTTTGTACTTGTAATGATTGTATTATATATATAAATGTGACCCAACTGCGCAGATATCCCATCTTGCGTTAAAAGAGCTGTAAAACTCAATAGGGCTATTTCAAGTTCAAAAACGGTCGGCGGGGAACTTGCGTGAGCGACATACATTTTACCCCTTCTGCTTATCAGCACAGACGTTGAGTGGGTCGTGCTCACTGAGAGGGTTAAAACGAATTTCGTTCACACCAGTTTCTCACTGTTCGGTTTTAACTTGAAATAGTCCTGCACCCTCTTTTAACGCACAAACGTGTATCTGCACAAGCCAACCGGGGCAGGTAGGCTACCTGGTGCTTATTAGTTTCATATTTATGATAAACAAATAATTATATAGCATCTCATTTCAAAACTATAATGTTCATTTTTGTAACCGCGCTCAAATAAATAAGAAGTATTCCGCGAAGCACCAGAAAAGGATATTAGGACAACAGAGACATCTGACAGCATCAGCGCTCCTGGTAGAAAACCAACAGCAGGCGCAGCTCACATGAAGCAAACAAAGTCCAAAGCTTTTTACTATCCTATACTTATTTTTGTGCTACTTTCGCCATTATCTGTTTCAGTGTCTAAATATGATAAGTGCTATGTTTGTTCTAAGAATAAGGTTCGAAACACAGGATATTTTGTCTGCCTCAGAAGAGGGGAGAGCTTCTGTTCTTGTTCAAAGTTACAGCACTCTCTTCATGTCTGTAAAAACATCAACACCACACCACATCTTAACTAGAGGGATATTTGTGCAACTCACAAGGCTTACATTATTAGAAAAATAATCTGCTCTTCTACGGTACTCACCTGAAACAATGAAGAAAGAACACGGTTAGTTGTCTACAGCTAGCACTTTTTGAAAATATCTGTCACATGCAGCATTAATTTTGGTAACACATATGGGAGCCGAGGTTTTACAATAAATATATAAATACTCATAGCTATGCACTTATAGGAAATAAAAGGACACAGAAGGAGGGGTGTCCAGAAGCTGGAGTAAAACGCTGCATGTAGACGATATTGCGCCCTTTGTGTTTCCAGTGACACATCTGGAAGGCCAGGATGAGGGCGAAATCTGAACGTCAACCCGATCCTGACCACGAGGTGCACTAGAAACGACCAGATTCCTAACCATTCCAACATGACACCACTCTGACGCAGGCTAGTGCTGCCTTCGTCACATTTAATCTACGGATTCTGGGAACTGACGAGACAGTCTAAAGAAGGAAGGGACTTCAGTAGTTCCTACAAACGCTAGGGAGAATTTTCTCCAACCGTAAATTCCACCGTCTTGCCGCATATACCAAGCGCCGTTGCCTGGTGCTACAACTCTGATAGAGGTGAAAGGACGGGGACAGAAACTGATAAACGGGAAATTAGTGGTAAAAGGGGAAATACCCAGCATTCACCTACCGACTCGGACAAAGCACGGAAAAGCCCATATTCAAAGTGACCTGCTCGACGATAATCGAAACGGCAACTTCTTGAAAGTGGGCTTCATTAAATATTTGCGTAAGCCTTCACGGCCGGTGTCCATAGTTTTAAAGTTTAAAATTTTCGGGCTCTTTTGCCGTGGTCTGTAGGTTAAAATATGTCTACCTAACTTTTCGTCCCTGTCAGTGAGGGACATCTTCAGAGGCAATGTGCTCACTTCACCGACTCGGAAAGAATTACAACAGTGCGGGTTATAGCCGGTATGTATACGCGCGCACTGCTGGGCGGAGTCAAGTGGACGGGTTCTAGTTTTGTTTGTATTTAGCCTGGAGGTAGTTGGGAAAGTATAGGGAACCAGGCGGAGTTTAATTTAAGTCGTCTTTGTTGAAGTTGTTTGCGTTTTTATAAATCTCAATGGCCTCTCTGTATAAACGGGGGTAGTAATTTTTAGTCGTGGTACCCGTCAGGGACGTTTTAGAATATTTCGACGAGCAGTTCCCTTATATGACCTTTTTATACAGTGTCTCACCACGACGTATTTCAGATGGAACAACGAATACTACGAACAAAAAGACGGAGTTGCCATGGGCAATCGTCTTGGACCTGTGGTAGCTAATTTATACATGGAACATTTTGAAAAGTATGCACTGGCCACTGCGACTAAAAACCGTCTGTCTGGCTTCGTTACATTGACGACGTCTTCGCTACATGGCCTCACGGAGAAGCTGAACTCCAAAAATTCTTAGATCATCTGAACAGCCAACACGCAAACATCAAATTTACAAAAGAATTAGAGTCCGACGGTCAAATTGCTTTTCCCGATGTATTGATAACTAGGAAAAATGACGGAAGATTTACGTGTGCAGTGTACGGAAAACCAACCCATACGGACCGATATCTTAGCAAACAATCCAACCATCATCTCAAACAGAAAAGAAGCGAAATCAAAACACTAGTGGAACGAGCTAAAGGAATCTGTGACCCGGATCATTTACCACAAGAATTAAAATATCTAAAAAAACGCCACTGTATAATGGGTACGCTAAAAAGTATGTCGATCGAGCTATTACGTGCCAGAAAGAACAACACTGGACCTAGGGAGGCATTGACATATAAAAATAAAGTATTCTTGCCATATATAAAAAACATAACTGATCGTATCGGCAAGATTTTAGAAAAACGACACGTTAAACCCATATACTTGCCGACAACTAAAATAAAACAGTTCCTCAAATCAGCTAAAGACCGACTCGATCCACTTTCAAAATCTGGTGTTTACAAAATCCCGTGCACATGTGGCTAAGTTTACATCGGCACTACAAAGCGTAGCATCAACACACGCATCACAGAACATAAAAGAAACTGCCGCCTCGGACAAACAGAAAAATCAGGCGTGGCACAACATGTTTTATTTTTGGACGACCACCGTATGCAATATGATAAAGTAGAGGTTATAGCCACGACTAAAAATGACTACCCCCGTTCATACAGAGAGGCCATTGAGATTTATAAAAACACAAACAACTTCAACAAAGACGAAGGACTTAAATTAAACTCCACCAGGTTCTCTATACTTTCCCAATTCCGTAACCTCCACTTGACCCCGCCCACCAGTGCGCGGCTATAACCCGCACTGTTGTATTTCTTTCCGAGTCAGCAACGTGAGCACATTGCCTCTGAAGATGTCCCTCACAGACAGGGTCGAAACGTTATTAGAAATATTTTAACTAAACATATTTTAACCTACAGACCACGGCAAAACAGCCAGAAATTTTTAAATTTTAAAACTATGGGCTTCATTAGTTACCGTGAATCATCTCACTCGGTAAGTACTCATAGAAAATTAACTTGAGATGAGCTCAATTGTATTAATCAGAAATGCTACATAAAACTTACAGAATATTTCCATCAATGTGGTCAATTTACAATCACCCACCCAACAGGTAGGCTCTCATTTTGGAACACTTATTTATAAAAAATATATATACATCTATTGCTCTCATTTTACTAATTTGTATGTTTTATTTGCTGCAGATACACTTTTCTTTAATAATAATGCAACTTACGTTAGCTTCACACTTTGCTAGCTTTTGTTTCCAAAATGTACATCTGTAAAATACCAAATATGCGTCTTCTTATATGAATAACATATTCAAATACACAGGGGAGTTAATATGTTCCACGATTTATCACCTAAAATATAATTGTCACCACATTCTAGGTTGTTGGTATAGATTTAGGATGTAAAATTCTCGTATAAAATCCTGAGATTTGACTTCTGTGTTGAAACACAATTCCAAATATACGTAAACCAATCCTGTTTCATTAATTTCGCCATATTTATGTGTAATATTACTAGAAACTGTGTGTTTTCATGCCTTATTCTATTTTTATTAAAAACACAAAATAACTAACAAACAAAATACACGTTATATTTTACATCTTCATTATTTTTATCATTAATTGACAAATACATCGTTTGGCATTACTGCATTGCAGATATTAATGACCAAAATTGAAATTCAACCCAAACCATTATATAGAGGATGCCCATAAGGCTCCTCGAACAGTGAATTAAGTGAACAATGCAAGAAATAGAAGCTGCAGAAAATAGGAGAATAAAAGACACCACTCACAATTAGTAAGAAAAGTCACTGAACCCACAAATCACAGAATGTCTAAGGCAGAACTGGAACTTCTGAGAAGCAGAACTTGTGGTAGTCTGCGTTCAACCGGGCAGGACGAAAATTCCTTGCTCCGAGTTGTATTCCGCTGTTGCCTGGACATGCTGAAGGTTGGCGGGAAAAGGTTTGGAGACGATGCGGGTGAACTAATGTTAGTGGAAAATCCCAGCTCACGGTGAACCTGGTGATTCCCGATGAACCATGGATCTTTGGTGGTAATATAGATTGTTCAATTAGATATACTGTGGATGCGGTGAATGTAAAATTTACACCTCAAACAGAAGGTGCGTAGGTGATCAGGGATGCCAAAAGAGATACGATAATAGCACATAGCAATCAAGGGCAAAAGATAACCACCTGTGAAACACTGAGGAAAGTTAAGAGGGTCTAGCTGTAAATAGAAAGGTCATTGGCTATACATAGGAATTTCACGTAAATTTGTTATCAAGCAGCATACAAAGATGGTTCGCTGACGTTGATAGTGGTAAACAGGATAGGGCTTCGCTGAAAAAAGGAAAGGGAGGAGTTTTCATAAGGACGTAGGAAGAAGATTTTGGCCTGTTTTGCAGGCATTCAGGCAAATGCGCCAATTAACGAGCCAAGGTACAACAATGCAGAGTGGTGACAATTGTGCGCAGATCGGAATGGGAATAGTAGAGTATGGTATCATCAACGTACTTAGCTGTACTATTGGGTAGGAGATTGGGGATGTCAGAGATAGTATTCACATTGTAAAGCAGAGGACCTATTATGACCCCCTGTCGACCATCCGCCGTAATGGTGCACTATGAAGATAATATGTCACCAATGCGAAATACAAACTACTTGTTGTTGAACAAACTACAAAGGATTTGGAACAGGTAATCAGAAAGACAAATGCGCAACATTTTAAGAATTTAGCCATCGTGCCACACCTTACTAAACGTTTGGGCGATATCCAAATGCTACCGCTGTGCACAGATGGCATGAAAATCCCCGAAGAATGGACTAAGTGAAATTTAATAACTGGTGGATCGTGAAATGCTTAGGCCGAAACCAAAACGGTATAGAGGTACAATATTAGCCAGGAAAATGTATATGGAAAAACGTCGGTGTACAGCTTTCCGCATTTTTTTTAACAAAGTACATAGTAGATTTATAGACAGTAACTTGAAGTGAGGTTCTTTGGCTTGTGGTGTTTGTGGAATACAATGACTTCAGACAGTTTCCATTTCTAATCAAGCTGAAGAGCAGCATTAAGCATGGCAAAGAAGTAAGCTAGTGCCTTTATGATGAGCTGCTTGAATACAAAATTGGGTATGACATCATACCAAGGGATTTCTGATTGAGAAGAACCCGAATAAGATGAATTGCTTCGCATGGGCTGTTGAAGCAAATCTTTTTGGTGAGGTTTGGTATCCCAAATGAACCGTACAGATCGTGTTTAAATGAAATGATAGATTGGGGACCAGAACAGGCGTTTGGAATGAAGTAGCGCTGGAAATGGGACGCTATAGCATCACATTTAGAAAGCACATCAGCGGTTACATGATGACCAAACTGTAAGGCAAGAACAACGCTAGCCTCACGATGAATGTGGTCAGTACTTTGCAACAAGGTGGAATCACTCTTAGAGATGGACGAGATCTGATGTTGGTACAACTGAAGCTTAGGACTTTAAGCTGGATATTCACACGACGTGAAGTGATTAAGGGCGACATTCTGTTTGTCAAAAACGTCTTACACGGTACTTGTTTGAATGAGTTGTGGGAGGAATTGAGGTAAAAAATTAGTGAAAGATGACTTCCTGCAACGAGCAATTGAGGAGGCATCACTGGAAAAAACTGCAGGAGTGAAGTGCGCAACAGCGGCATCAAAGTTCTCCGTCGTTTGAAGAAAAGTAAGCAGTTAGTGCCAAATGTAAATAGTACGGTCCCAATAGTTACAGGCATTAAAAGACACTCGACCCGTGCCAAGAGACTAAGAGTCAGGTGGAAGGAAGTTAAAATGACAGTGATCAGAAATGGATCAGAACTGAAAGTATGTAAGGCGGTCATGCAAACAGGATGAATCCCGATATTGAGGATATCGCGCCGATCCTCGGATTAAGGGAGTAATAGGTGAGCTCAGTAGGAGCTGATATGTGTAAATCGCAAGAACTAAAAACGTCATCTAGGCGCGTACCATTTGCACTGGCACTGCGGCATTCCCACGCAGAATGTTTAACTGCTAAGGCATCTGAGTAAAACACAGTAGCAAATTAGGGTGACCATGAAATCAAAGTTTAATGACAAATATTTAAAGTTAAGGGGCACCGGGTAAGAATACCTCTGAGTGATAAATAAGCCACCTAATAGAGATGACAGCCACTGTAGAAAGTATGTTTCGAATATGCAGTCCACATCAACATTGTGCTGTAAGAGTGCAACGCGTTCTGCGCGAAGGCGATCCACATTCCATTTGAGCTGTCAAAGATAGAGATTAGTTCCCGCCATATGGAAAAATCATCGAATCATTTATGGGTATTTTCCTCTTTTTTCCTTATGTTGTTAACTTCTGTCTGTTGCTTCGGTCTTTATAACCTCTTGCGTTATTTGCACCATTGTCCGCTCAGAAATGCTAGAGACTGCTGCATTCCGCTTAGTAGCACTGTCCAATGTCAGCTTTTGAGAACCAAGTATGTTTTCTTCATTAAAATATTTTTTTACGTTGTATATGATGCTCCTAGCCTAGTTATGAATTAATTTATTAAACATTCGTTGCATAACTGCTATACTAAAGAAAACGAAGGGAAAAAAGAAAGCAACTATTCATAAAATATAAAACTCAAAACAACTTGCATTTCTGAAATTACAGCGTACTTAACTTCTTGGATAGAACAACTCCACGAACTCTGTAGTGACAATTTGCACTCGGTAGCTCACCGTACCCAAAACACTATTGACACAATGTTCATCCCAAAATATATCACTAACTAAAAGAGGTAATGACAAGTAGTAAGTCGCATATTTTCCGTATGGAGAGTCATGTTGATGCCGTAGTACCTGGTGTTCAGGAGTACAGATAAATTTATATATACAAGGTGGTTCACCTGTGCCTTATTATTTTTGAAGACAGGCAACACTTCATACTCTGAAAGTAATAAGGTCGAAATTACCGTGCTTGTCGGCCATTTGGTAACCATGCAAATCTAGCCTGCTCCTCATCGGAAAGTAGACCTTAGCAGCAATAGTTATGTCCATTCCAAAAACATGCGCTTAATAACTCATGTTACAGTACTTGTTATATCGATAGGATCGGTCCTGCGTTCTACAACGTAAATTATAATAAATGAAGGCTAAATGAACGGCTTCAGCTACAAAAAGAAGTCACAAAACAGTTATAAAGAGATCAGAAGCGGAGAGGGAGACATGTGTGGCACTATACCTACAAGTTTAACCGAGCAACACGTACAATGATTGTAGCTCAACTGGTTAATTTCATGTTCCCTCGTCACCTTCAGCATTAGCGGTTCGGATCCCACAGTCTGCGTGTAGTTTCTTTCTTCTCTATATATTATCCATCGATGTGCAAAGTTAGTTCAGCGTTTGTCACTAATAACAAAACGTAACAAATAGGTATACGAATGAAGAACAAACTAGATTTCATTTACGTGTTCTTCAGTCTTCGATCGTTAATTTTCTTTCTAATTATTTTGAAAAATAACGTCACTAAGCCTTTAAACAATAAAGGAAATTTGCAAAAGGTATAAAGTTAATAAAAACAATTTTAATAGACTAGAACTTCTAACATGTTATCAAATGTTCTTTGTAGTTAGAGAATGTTTCATCACAAAGTTTCATGTCCGAAACACTTTATCTAGTGGATATTGAGCAGTTTGTTAACTTATTAAACCTAATTTTCTTTTCAACTGAAAGTATTAGTAAATACCTATGTATTTGGCACAGATGGTGATTGTC
This sequence comes from Hymenopus coronatus, assembly GCA_030762935.1. Classification (NCBI taxonomy): domain Eukaryota; kingdom Metazoa; phylum Arthropoda; class Insecta; order Mantodea; family Hymenopodidae; genus Hymenopus; species Hymenopus coronatus. The sequence continues at coordinate 204,365,328 of CM060900.1, read as the reverse complement.
AGCCTGGGTATTCTGTGTATTTTTCATTTCAGAAAACCAGAGGTGGATCAAAGTATCTGCATCAACATTTACAAAAAGAGGTGTCCAGTGGCCACCAGAGGAAGTACAGACCTATTAAAAGAAAAAGATTCTGTACACATGAATGTGCCAGTGGTGAAGTTAAAACGTTAGAATGTATTTTTCTGTTATCCATTTTATTGCATTATATTTGATGACCTTATTGATCAGTGAAGTTACGATATAAGAATTTGTAACCTTAAACTAAAAGTGTATTACAAAGGCAGACATTGTATTGTGAGCCTGCTCCAACATTTTTCAGAGACTTTACATATCTTTTTTACTTGCAGAGAAGTAGTATATAATTTTGAGCAGACAATCTCTATACTTTTAACAGCAACACCATTGCTAACAAGAGGTGTAGGATCCACACCAGAGAGGGTACAAACTACAACAGGAAAAGACTGTGTACAAATGAGTGTTTCATTTATGAAAGTAAAATATTTACATCTCTGGTCAACACAAGTATCAACGCCTTTCCAGTAAGACACAGAAAACTCATCCCCACCTCAGCAAGCAGTGTATTGCTGCCTGTCCGTCCGCCCAGCTGGCTCAAAAGACTTGAGCTCTCCTTGCACCGAAATTCATTTCAACCTTCAGTCAAGCGCACCTAAATATCGCTCATTCAAACCCGACTAAGGCCGATGGATTTTTTCGGGCGTAAATATCTATAGCATGGCTTCCTTCGGAAGGGAAGTAAAGCCGTGGGCCCCGTGTCGTAGATTTACGGTACGTAAAAGAACCTCAAGCCTGACAGAGAGGATTGTGAGCAAAATTAAGCGGTCTTTCACGCCAAGTATAGAATGGGACGCTAAGAACCACAGCAGTTAAAGAGTGTCCTTAAATAAAGAACGCCATTTCCATTTCTCGTTCTAATGTCAGTCAGTCCAACATCACACGAAACTTATATCACTCATAGCTACCTTCAGATCTTGCTGGCACACATCGCACCATCTGTGCGGAAGTTAGAAATTTCCGTCTGTTACTAAGCGGAGTGCTCAGCGGATCCCAAACACTATCGCAAGCATTACACTTATAAGCAGACCTATCCAATTATGTTTCGCATGGTTAGTCAAACAGTATGTAAATGTATAGACGATGTAACCTTAGAAAATAATGTCACCGTGAGAGGTGGGTGTGGGGCTGTCCCTATAACCAAAAAAGAAAGAAAGACTTGAGAGAACTCTTCTCTGAAGCCTGTAAATTGGGATTTCTTCCTCCATAAAAAACGAAAAGAAAAGAAAACACAACAATCAGAGTGACAGTCTTCAGCTCATGTAATTGGGATTCACGGACAGCCGAAGCAGACGACAACTGGGTGAACGAGCATCGAAATGGTATTTCTTATGATTTCCTGTCTATTCGTTTACAATCTTTAGCAACATCCTAAATTTAACTGACCCGTGATTGTAAACCATGCCATGTTTCCCCTCAGATATTTGTTGCAATTACATTGATATATTTTATTAAATAGTGCACTATTTTTGCACAATCACCATGTATTTCCTATGTCGCATGTTGCATTTTTGTTAGCTTACGTTTTAAAACACTGTTCTCTTCTAGCATAACCTTAAGTTAGCTGATTCGTGGCTGTGAAAATACCATGTATTTCCTTACCGTTTGTTGCACTTACATTGGCACATATTTCCCAATACAGCACTATTTACTATTCAGCAGACCCTTAAACTAGCTGAGCCATGATTGTGAAAAATACCACATTTTTGCTATTCTATTTGTTGCACTTACATTTATATACATTTTCAAATTTTGTACCATTTTAGCAAACCTTTAAATTGGCTGGCCCATGTCTCAGGGTAATACCACGTTTTGATACGCTATTTGCTGCACTTATATTCACATTTTTTTGTTTAAATATTGCACTATTTTAGCAAACTTTTATAATTTGAATGTTTATTAATAACATAACAGCCATTATTTGAAAATATATTAACTTTAAAAACAAATTTTGTGTTCACTTAATTTTAAGGTTACTTAACTAGTTTAAAGCTAAAATTATGACCGATAGATGTAAATAATACCTTGCATTTCCTATGCTATGTGTGTATTGTTGACAGCATTCTTGTTCAATTACTGAGCTATTTTAGCCGTATTTTAATTAGCCGATCCACCTCTGTATATAGTAACATGTATTTTCTGTATTTTTGACTTACATTTAGAATTACGGCACTATTTTAGCTGACACTTAAAATTGCCTTGTACTTTTCTTTTTGTGGCTATTTTACATTGAAGTATTTATCTTGCTCTTTTCGTCACCAGCTTTTTAGTTTGTGCCATGTAGAGCAATTTCCTTCAGGTAGATGTTCACAAAGTAAAAGCGTTAGATAAGATCTAAGGAATGGTATCGCTCTCCACGTAAAAGATTGCGGATATTACACACCATAGGATTTCATTGTGCCGAATAGTGGCAGCAATGGTAGGCAGGAATGTCAAACCCAGAATTTGAATAGAAGAGGTCAACGATAACCAGGTTGGTGTATCCGGTGACGTGGGACCAAGAACCATGATTTTGGTTTTGTGAAGGTTGAGAACGGCTCCAGAATTCTGACAATTCTGCTCAAGGACTATATGAATATCTTGTAGGAGAAGTGTCTTAGAAACAACAATAGACACATCATCGGCAAAACACGTATCACTGCCCTAGGGTCAGAGAGAAGACATTGCTGCAAGCGACGTAGAAGAGTCTCAATGGAGAGCACAAAAAGAGGCACTGCCAAAGGACATCCCTGCCTCACAGATGCTCAAATGGGGAAGGCTGAAGTGGAATATCCGTTAGCTAAAACTGTGGTAGGGACAGGTAAAAGGAAGTGGTGTAAAAGGCGACAGTACGCAGGTGCAATTGCATATTCAGCCATAGTGTTACAAATGTAAACATGATTAACACTATCAAATACATGATGAAAACCAAAGAAAATGAGCAATTAACTCCTGAGGGGTGAGCGCCACTAACAGAATTCCACAGTGCACATAAACCGTGCAGTATATTTCCATCACGCCTAATAAATTGGTGAAAGGTGCAAGAATGTCTGCCACTAACGGTGAAATACGACGCTTAATGCAACGCACAAACTACTTGTACACAGTTTAACATAGAGGTCGATAATTTGTTACATCCATGGGGTGCGCGCACTTAGGAAGTAGAACTATTATAACATGGGAAAAACAAGACGGAAAATGGAGGTACGCTACATGTGATTAAAAATATCAAGCATCGGGTCCTTCAGTAAGTGCCAAAATGTGGCTAGATTTCCACCGGTAAGGCATCCATTCCCGGGGTCTTGTTGTGTGGGCACTTAGTCAGAGCCTCGCTTATTTCAGACGAAGAGAACGGGGATGGCGAAGAAGGTGTGCCCCGAATAGTGCTTTTAGCATCAATTGAGGATGGGTGAGAACATCCAGAGTAAAGCTGCTGAAAGTAATCGTGAACCACTTTGCGAATTCCAGACGGATCAGTGCCAATGGTGCCAAAGTTATCCCGAATGCGGTGAAAGTACTTACGCTTCGTGCGTTGATGTTCATGAATGTAATGATAAAGAGAGGGCTGTTCACCGGGTAGTACTATAGCAGGGGATCGTATCTGGGTGCCTCGAAATTCTTCCAACTGCAATCTGAGAAGCCAAGCTTTTATGCGGTGAATCTCGGTCACTGTGAACTACTAGCTGTCTGACGGTGGTACAATTCCTGCAGTAATCAATACAAATATTGCTTATATTGTTGCTGCCTGTAATGCATATCATAGGAAATGCGCTGGAAGAATGTCTGTATTTTAGTTTTGGTCATAGCCCACGAGTCCATTTTAGATAGATAAAATGTCTGTTGGTACTTCCAGCAACGCCATCGACCTTTAATAAGAGCATAGATCTCCGTATCACGTAAGAGCCAGGCATTCAGTTTCAAATTACCACGGCCGTAAGCTAGCGGCAGGCATCTGATTCGAGGCTAGAAAACCACAATGTTCAGAGAGTTCAGAATGACAAATGTCAACACTGCTTAAAAGAAGATGCCGATCAATATAAATACGATCAAACCGAGCCCCAGTAGAGTTACGCTGATAAGTGTAGAGAGGTCGTTGCGGGTGTAGTAGTTCTCAAGTATCATGCAACTGAAAGCCAGTAATAAACTGCTCTAAGGCTGGGCACGGTAAATACTGTCCGGTGTGGTCCTTCACAGATTAAACTAAGTTAAAGGCACCTCCAACTAAAAGATGAGGATTGCTGGCAAAGAGGGAAGCGATATCCTCGGGCAAAATTTTTTGGGGCTCTTGTCACTTGTTGCTGCCCGATGGAGCATATACATCGAGCAAAGTAGTATTTCCAATAGCAACACTTATGCCTAGGAAGTTAGATGTCATACGCACATTTTCATATTGGAGATGGTCTTTAATGAGATTTGCCGTACCGCGGCTGTGAAAATCAGCATTGATTTCCATATAGTAGCAAAAACACCCCGTCATACATCGTGAGCTGGCCTCCTGCAGAAGAGCAATGTCAACATCCAAAGTGAGGAGAGTCTTTGTAAGAAGATGAAACTTCTTCGGAGATTGTATATTGTAGATGTTGAAGGTGAGCACTTTAAGGTATGAATCATAAATAAAAGATGAATGCATCTGACAGCAACCATAATGGAAGAACGCACTCTGAGGGTTTTTTGTGTATAATCTTCAACGTCAGTGCTGGTGTTGACCGTAGGCGCACTATCTGTATCCATTAAAAAAGTGTCAGCAGAATGCTGCCATGAGCCACTGGCACCTGCGCCAGATCGGTGCCGTAAACGAGGCTCTCTGCTGGAGATATTACATTCCAAACTCAGGTGAGTGTTCTTTGTGACATGCGGGTCAGCATGTTTGCTACAGCAGAATTTTACTTTAAGTTTCTTCGCATCAGGTTCAGTGACAGTTTTGTTTTCAGCTCACGGGAGAGAGCAGGAAGCGATGAGGAACTGCGTTGCGCTGTGGAGAGCAGAGACTAGGCATGCCGTTGCGACAGCAGTAAAATGGGATTCATAGGTTCAGGTGGTAGCGCTGGAGAATCAGAGTGTACAGGCGGAGTGAGAGAAAATTGCAACTCCAACCCAGTGACGTCAGAGACCTCTGTGTGATCACTATCTGTACTGAGTAAATGCTGGTCATGCATTACTTAAATGTCAAAGGCGAGCGTAAAGTTTCAGACGCTAAAGCCGAAGAAGGAGCAGAAAAATCGAATGGGGCATATTGGTCTAATGGCGGAGGAGATTCCATCGGATCGCTTGAGAGATCCACAGAAACAGTATCACTTGTGTGAAACAACTCACTCATTAACGGCACAAGTGGTGTCGGTGGAAACCTAGACTTAAACTTCTAGTATGGATAACAATCGCGAAAGTGCGTGGTTTCATCAGAGGTGTTACACGTAGGCGGCTGACTAACATACGTGACGTAGGCTTCAAGTCCGATGATCAAAATATACGAAGGAATTGGTTTCAGCAATTCGATCTGGACAGAGTACACTCCATTGCGAGTGCAAAATTTATATCACTGAGACTAGTAATCGTCTTCAACTTTGTCTATTTTAGCGTAAGTTTGCAAACTGTGTTGAATTGCTTTAATGACGTAGTTCAGTGGAAAACTGAAAACTCGTCCGTGAGTAAACTCCGCAATGGCATTACTAATGGTAACAGACATACCCACTTCTATAAGGAAAGGATGAGTGCCCGGTGATCGTAAAACAGTTGTTCAAAAGTATCACGATTGGTCTACTTAATAAATACCAAGTTATGTTTACCCACAAGCTGGAGCGTATCTAAATGATGTTCTTCAATATGTAGAACCTCATTACACCAGCGATGCATATCCATTGGCGTGGGCGGTGGCTTGATTTGGTTAAATGCAGCTTTGAGCGTATTTATCCGGGTGATTTTACTCATGGTCAGAATATGTCAATAGCACACAAAGAGTATAAATAAATGCACCACTCCAATTTCACAAAGAAAGGAGATTAGAGAAACCAGCACAATATAGGAAGCAGCAGCAGTAGTAAACACACGCCCAACCACTACCATTGTCGCCCAGGAACTGGTATTTAAACTATTAAGAGGGAGCCGGGAATTCTTTGAATGGGAGGAGTACCTAAAAGTTAATGGGTATCTCTCTGTTCCTGATAAAACCGTTCAGCGTACCGTAACGATTTGTACTAAATACGAGAACCATTATTAGCAAAAGAGTGAAGCTCTAAGAGGAGGATGATAAAATTCCTGATCCATTTGGAACGCTGTGAGACGGCGTCAACTTTAGGTAAGAAAAGACAAGAAATAAACGAAGAAAAGGAGTCTCGTCCGATCATGAACTTCGGTGTCCCACAATACGTAAGTACATATTGCTGCAAACTGGCTGGGCTGATCACATCTAGGGTGTGTATATCACAAGGTAAAGTGGGGCGGCAACCGGGAATGATGTAACTATAATCTGTTCCACATACATTTGCCCTATATCGCTTAACGTTAACATGAACTAATTCTAGTTTCCTATAAGATGCATCCCACAATCCCAAACTCCTTTCCCCTGATTGGCCAACTGCATTTTTGAATACGATATGGAAACCCTGTGCAGAGCAAGGTAAGGCGGTAAAAGCGATATTTATACGCCGTCACGAAGATGTAGATGCTTTTGTCATCCGAGAGGTAGGCTTAAAACGAAGCATCTTTGGATATTACACTACACCAGCCAATGACTAATCTGTGATAGTAGTTAATAGATAAGGGGCAAGGTTACCTAGACCAGATTTTAGAGTCCGGGTAAATGAGCACCAGAAAACAAATGAAAATATTTGTATTCTCTGTACTGAAGTCGGAAAGGTCTGAAAGTCAGCGAGCTGTCTCAGCTGATATGCGGTGTGTCTGCCTCTTAGTCAATAGAGTACATAAGCCATGATGCCACTCTTATTGCAACATGGAACAAACATTCCCCAATGCCGTTACTGTTGGCCCGAGTAATCCCAGTGTAATTGTAAATATAAGCAATGATAATGACAGTGACAGTTACTTTAAAAACAACGATGAAGATAAAGTTGACGCTGAAGATGATTTAGGAGAAAGGAGAGGTTTGGTGTTGCTGGCTGGGACGGGACGAAGTGGTAACAGTGTGACGGAGTAGCCACTTAATATGGCAGCTATCAGGGATCATTATGGATCTCACCCTCTTTAATTAACACTTCTCGAGGCTCATTTATTTAAAGAGTTAAATTGAAAGAGCTAGAGTATTGAAAGAGTCTAAGAGGGTGAGAATCCCAGTAGAGGATGAAGTACAGGAATCTAGTATCACCCACATACACTTATCTTCATAATTCTGGCAGGATTCTAGCATTTTCATACGAATAGTTTTTGTGTAATCCCGGGTTCCCGGCTGGGGCAGTGTGGTATCTTGTCGAGGAGTTAGGGGAGACCGGTGTTCCGAGTGTTCTACTTTCACCCCGACTTATAGTCGATTGGCAAACCCTTGTCAGCATCTTGCTGATTCCAATTAATCAGGTGAACTCTAATCTCACCATAAAATGAAAGTTGATGTAATATCTGCTTTTGGCTCAAATCTCATTCGGCACCGTTACATTAAACCTGAGTTTCCGCCTCCGAAATTTTCAAGTAAACGGTGTGTGTGTGTGTGCGTGTGTGTGTGTGTGCTAATTAGGACGTATTCTCATTGGGGTAGTGATTCATGTTCCCTTTTTTGGACTTGAGATAAATAACATTTAAGAAAAATCGAGATCGCGAATATATATATATATATATATATATACATATTTGAATTTTAATCCTTCGCTTTTCTTTTTATCACAAAGTACCAGTGGTTCCCTCATTTGTATATTGAGGTGCCGTAAAAAACGCTACCCTTGTGACTCCATCACTATTGCACCTGGCGACTCCATCAATCATGTAGTAACCCGATTGCGCCGACTGCATCTAGCGGGATATATATCAGAAAGTATGGCGGGACGGCATCCGGTAGTGGAATAACTTGAGTCAGGATGATGGGGAGTCACAACAAATGAGAAGACTTAAATGCTGTATACCAGTTCTTCTCAATGCTAATTTTTGTAATGTTAAAAGAGCGTAAGAATTCCAGTAGGGGACGAGGTGCAGACTTAACTTTATAATTCAGGAGGGTTTCTAGCACTATTTAAACGAATGCTTTTTATGTATAAGGAGTGTTCAAAAAGAAACGAGCCGGAGGCACTAGTACCGAAACCCGTAGCTGTATGTTAGAAGTATTGGCCCTGGCTGTTGTCACACTTGCCCCACTGTGACACAAGGCGGTGAATGGTTGTCTCATAAAATGCCCGGGGCTGCGATGTGAACCAGCTCCGCAGGTGAATCGTTGACCCCTCAGAGCCTTTTTAAGGGGACCAAATATGACGTAATTACAAGGAGAGAGGCCTGGACTGTATGGACGATGGACGAGAAGCTCCCATTTGATTTTCTGCACGAGTTCCGCAACTGTGATGGCTGTATGAGGCTTTGCAGTGTTGTGGAGCAGAATGACCCCATGGGTAAAATTGCCTGGTCGTTTTGATTTGATCGTTTGTCAAAGGTTGGAAAATCTGGGCATTCACTCTTTTCCCGTGTTTCAGGAAGTGTATTTTAATCAAAGAAGAACATTAGCATAACCTTTCCTGCTTTCGTGTGGATAGCCTTGGCTTTTTTTGGTTGGTGGTGACCCTTGATGCTTCCATTGGAGGTTTTGTCGTTTTGATTCCGGTTCCAAGTGATGACACCATGACTCATCTCCAGCCACCACTCGTACTAGGAACCTACTCCTCTCCCTAGTATAGCGCTGCAGATGACCCAGACAGTGGACTATTCGACATGTTTCCTGGTGTGGTTGAAGACTGTGGGGCACCCATTGGGCACAAACTTTGCGCAAGTGCAGTCGTTCCTTCATGAAGGTGTGAACATTTCCAACGCTCAATCCGACCTCTGCGGCTGTGGCTTTCACTGTCACTCGGCGATCCTGGGTAATGAGTGCATCAATCAGTTGGACGATGTCATCGGTACTGCAGTGTGGTGCTCCAGGCCGTGCATCATTGGTTAACGACACCCGTCCTTCCCTGAGGCACTTGTGTCACACCTTGACCATTGCAAGGGACATGCAGTGTTCGCCGTACTTTGTAACATTCGTCGATGAATGTCCGTTCCCCCTATTGCTTCCGCTGTCAGAAAACGAACAACACCTCTTTGCTCTTTTGACGCCACCATTTCACTGTTGCAATGCTACTGGCAGCATTGGACGATTGATACATGCTGCTGCTAGCTGTGTATAGTCACGTGACGTGCACGCGTGCCCTCTAGTGACGGGCTGTTAACTTCCACACTCTGGCCGGGACCACACTTCGTTACACGCGCCACGATATTACCATCCTGTCACTGGTTTGCGCATTCCAGGCTTCGGTTCGTTTCTTTTTGAACGCCCCTTACAATTCCGGATTCCCGGTTCGGACAACGTGACGTTAGACGAGACCGGCGTTTCGAATGCTCTATTTTCACCCCAGCTTTGTTCAATTGGCAAAGCCTTGTCAGCATTTTGCTGTCTACAATACGTCCGATGAACTAATTTCAGCATAAACTGACAGCTGTTTTAATTCACGCACTGTGTCCGAATCTGATTCGGTACTATTACAATATACGCCTATTTTACTAGAAAGGAGTATCGGATCATACCAAAGCAAATTAAATCTCTTAAAGAAGCAGAGGTTTTCACTGGAGGCAATATGTTGTTGAAAGCGGTCCTGAAATAAATTGCCTTTCAATACAAAACACATAGTAAAGCCTTGATACACATTGTAATGGCGTGAAGCGTGTTTTTGTACAAAATATTAGGCAAAGGTTCTACAAAATGAGGACACCCCAATTAGCAGCGACTATCAACGACAAACAAAAGAGCCCGTTAATTGTGAAGCATGCCGATTATTCGAATGGACTTTAAATCAGTCTCCTGGTCTTCAAATCGGTGATTTCTACGAAGTAATTGACCGCACTAACTTCCTGGACTGGTTCAGAAACATTTTGGACATCTACAAGGCATCTACCTCCAACGATAGAAAATAGGTTATGGTAGAGTGTCTAAATGATCCGGGTGCTGTTGCAGATAACAGGATGACCAAGCTGCTTTTGTGTTCCCTTTGAAAAGAAAATAAACCTGTCACAGCTTCATACGTTCCAAATAAAGTAGCCAGGGCACTCGGTCACGGAGGGATTAGGTTAGCTCTCTATCACCGTCACGTAAACCCCACTTAATTTAGTATGGAGCGCCATTAAGGCTGTGTGGGGGAGAACAATGGGTCATTCTTATTACTGGCGTGGAAAGACTTTTGTCGGAAGATGTAGTGACAGTGAACGCGGCTTCGTGCAAGAAGAAGGTGAATAAATTATTACGAAAAGCACAGGAAGTAATCGGAATCATCAATGAGTGTGAGCCACTAATGATATGCCTTGTTGACGACCATGAACAATCATGCTTCCGAGGATGACGACATGGAGATTTGAATGGAACTGAGCCCTTGCAATTTTAAACCGGTGAGTAAAAGACACTTAGCTATAACATTATTATATCAGCTTAATATATCTCATTGTAACAAGTAAATTTGCCATAACTTGTTCTATATTGCTGAAAGTGCGCAAGTTATTATAATGCGTTGCAATATATTATGCTGTGTTATTTCCAGTTATTAATAATATTAATAACTAAGCATTGGTAATTATTCATTGCCATTAACTACTATGTACACTGTTTATATGCAACCTTAGACACCATAGAAAAGTTCCTAATCAGCAGTTGTTTTTACTGGCAATTCTGGCAACGTAGCACCACCGTATAGTCAACATTACACGAAGCACCCAAACCGTCAAGTGCAAAGATTCAGCGGCGGGGGTAAAATATAACCAGCCTTGGCACTCCCTCTCACGGCGCAGTAATGTCTCGTTTGACAATAACTCTTAACTCATCATATCCAGATGACGATAAAGAAGGTTTAAACGATACATAAAGAGGATAAAACATATGCAGCACTGTTAATCAACCAATATTGATAACAGTGCTGTATTAGTAACGATTTCACTCTATAATATAACAATGGAAAATGTACAGACTTATTTAACAAGTGTTGGTACACATGTGTAACCCAGTGCCCATGAAGTGAATGCATCTATGCTATAGAAATTCAACAAAAGTATTCATATATCTATAGTGAGCTCTGGATCGAAATTGAATTGCTGATGAAAGTGTAAGCGGATTTCTTTCCTAGGAGACACGTCATTGAATCACTCTTTTACGAGATTCCAGTGAACACGAAGCCGAAAGGGATGAAGGACCAACCAGGTAAGGAAATTAGGATTCATCAGTACCCGATGATGATACGTATGGAGTTGTGCAAACTATTTAATGACAGAAAGTTTGAACACTATTGTAAATGTAAAATATGTATAGCTTATTGTAATATGATAGCTGTGACCCTCGTTTATATTAATAAACAACTTGCACTCTTCACACTTCATGCAAAAATGTTTTTATAGCTCATGGTCACTACATCGAAGTCCTTGTATAGAATTTCTATACTTCGAGCATCATAGGACAATTCTACGCTAATATGATGACACGCTATACCTAACTCTAGCGTTTGAGTAATTCAATATTTCATAAACTCGATCAGTACCTAAAGTCAATACTTAAAATTGTCATAGTGTTGCAGCCGCATATCCAGACTTTTTACGCCACTTGTGATAAACATTGTGGTCTGAGATGTAGCTGATACCGTAGCCAATTTTGTTTTGTTACTTATTATAACTTCTGCTGTTCATAAAACGTAGTAAAACGTTAATATCAGACTCAAATCATTCATCCGCATCATTATATTAAATTCTATATGCAGCAGCTGTTTACAACGCAAGGCGGTTACATAACTTCATATTCGAGCATGGAGCACGAATTTCGAGTAAGCATATACATTGATTTATAATGTTTAAACATTTTCCGGCATTAATTTTTTTTTGAATCGTAGATGTTATTTAAAAAAGAAAAGAATTTAATTTCCTCTTATAATAGTAATAGAAACAGCTTTGCTTATTTTCTACTGCAGCACAACTTCTCTCTTTTGGTTTGTAAAATTGTATTGAAAACAAAACACCGTATTAAATCATTTGGACTATGTAAGTCGCTTATAATGGGGTTGACTGATATTTGCAATGGATTTGTGGCAAAATTATTGAGCATAACAAAAACTTGCACAGAAAATAATGCTCGGTAATAAGCACTAATAGGAGTGGTTGCAGTATGCATACTAGTAATAATAATAATAATAATAATAATAATAATATATTATTATCAACGTCACAATCATCATTATTAGCACATAATATATACATTTTATACTTTAAATGTAAAATTAAAGCGTGCACACGTGGAGAGAACTCTGATAAATATTTTACCAATAAAAGAGCATAGAAAATTAACAGCAACTCGGTGTCACTCACTAAAGCGGCGAGCGAAATTTCTAATCTGTTTGGAAGAAATCTTTTCTAAATTCCATCGACATTAACCGAATTTGGAACTCAACATTAGAAATAGACATCTCCCCCTCAACCTTCTTCTTTAATAATCATAACCATCATCTTTTCATCTTTGCCTGCTGGTTCCTGTTCTTCGCCTTCACGCTATATACTACACACAGCTAAACAGTAGATATATAAACTTACATATAGTTGTTTAAAATTTCTTTAAGAATATATTTTAGGAATATTCTAAGACATGAACCTGAGATAGCCAGTGATCTTACCTCAAATAACTTTGCAAGTATTTCGAGGTGTTAATCACAAATAGGGTAGACTCACCTTCCTTGTGTGGGAGATAGCCATGAACTTCACAATACGTGCCGGCAGGTGCAGACGTATCCAGTGTGTAATATGTGGCAGAGGAGCAACTAGAGACGTGTTCCTGGCTCGAGTGATGTGACTGCTGTTGGTGTGATTGCTGCTGATCCTGATGAAGGTTTTGTTGCATTTCGTCGCGGCGACACTTTGCACAGCGTCGCATTTCGGCACGAACTCGAAGTAACCATACCATACCGAATAACGCCATCCTGTATTTTATTCGCCGATCCTTGGAGATCCGCATGGTTAACACAATTTCATGCTGCATATTAAGGAGGCTGATACTGAGAATGGCAATAACATTATCGTGTTTAACTGACATGAGTTTGTCCATAATTCACAAACGTCGGCTGATAATGCATTCAAAGAGACGTGTAGCAACATATCTTAAGCAGTCGCACCATGCCGCAGCAATGGAACAGTAAAGTACATAATACGTCGTTCTAATGCTATCAGCGTTCGTCCGCATTGGTGTTATTCATATAGACTCAGTTCAACACAAATACATTTCGTTGCTCAGTTGTTTCTCTCACTAAGAGAGTTTAAATTATTACCTGCTGAAGGTGACCCAGTAATTTAAATTACATCTTAATTACCACAAAACTTCGTCACCTAAAAAACATGAACGCATACACATATTAACATGAAAGCCAATATTTAAATAAAGAATTTGCTGCTCACTTTTAGATGCAGAGATATAGCTAGATGAATTATATTTTGGAATTTCCGGAGTGGAAGTAAATCATCCTTAATTCATCAATAAAGCTTGTATAGTGTAGAATTTCACCGTCTGTTTTATTACCAACTACAGAGCACTCCGCGCAACACAGCAGGGGCTCAGGAATAAAGAAATACGGCGTTTCAGCCCTGTTACTACTTTATAGGCATAGTGGGCGCACTTGGTATCGCGGATGTGGTGCGGTGCCCGAAGAAAACACGTTGCAATATTTTATTTTGCCACTGTTCAAGTTATGGATCCGATTCAGAATGCGAGATAAGAGCACAGTTATACCGGGTGATCCATAAACATCCGAGCCGCCTGCGCGGTGTTTTGCCTATCGGCGCCCTCGGCGCTCGTTTCCGACTGCTGCTATCATAGAACGGCGCGGGTGAAACGATGCAACATTTTAAACACTACGTTTAAAGACTTTACTTACCAATGTTATTAAAGGAGATACGGAAACTGGCCGCCGCCGTTGTCCATACATTTTTGGCACTTCTATCACTCGCCGTAGTTCACGTTATGAAATACTGAAAATGTCCTGGGGGATATTAATAATTAATTCATGCACGGTGTGTTGGTTTCTCTAGTACATTTAGTGCTTTAAGTTACCCCATATATAGAAATCGCAGGGGGTTACGTCGGAGGACCGAGCGGGTTACAAAACTGTACTAATAATTCTGTTCTGAAACACATTTTTAATTATTCTCATCTAAAGATTGGCTGTATGAGCTGTTGCAGAGGCTTGTGGAAAAAGGCAAAATCGCGCTCCCTGTCTGTTAATTCCCTAAAAAGGGGGCAGGACAAAATTGTATTCACGTATGTATGGGCCTCAGCTGACTCAAAAACTTGGGCTTATAACTCTTCTCCAGTAATGACGCACCATACGCCAATTTTTTCCTCATGATGGGGTATTTTATGAACGATATTAGGCTGCTCAGAGCTCCAATAACGATTATTTTGTATACACACATATTCATGAAGGTGAGATCAAGCCTCGTACATGAAAAATATAAAATGTGGGTCAATTTTGCCATTGTATACACTACTGAGAGTCCACTCACAAAATATTTTAACACATACGAATCATAAATAAATACACGTTGTGTAGTAGAAAACAAACGCTGAGCCATAATACAGTCTGTGGCTAAGTACAGGACAAAAAAGTTAAGCACACTGGTAATAACAGAAACACGCGATATCACCGTCAGCTCAATACTGCACTTTCAGAGCAGAGAAAAACAAGTCAGCACTGTGCCCTTGTGTACAGCAGCTGTGTGTTATCATGTTTCCGTGTGCGCAGTGCAAAACACCGTTCAGTGGTTTGAAAGTATTTGGGTTGCAAGGTATGTCGGACCAGTCGACTGCGATCATACCACAGTGGGTATACAGGGGATTCCGCCTCAGATATTGATAAACAAGCTGAGGATATTTTATTTGTTGTTATTATTATTAGTAGCAGTAGTAGTAGTAGTAGTAGTAGTAGTAGTAGTAGTAGTAGTATTATGTTATTAATATTATTATTTTTATTATTTAAATAACTTATGAAAAGCCGTGGCCGAGTGGTTACACCGCTTGTCTCCCACTTAGCCCGCCTGGGTTTGATCCCAAGTGCCGCATGTGGGATTTGTGGTAAACGAAGCAGCGTCTAGGTGAGTTTTCTCCGTGGCTTCTGATTTCCACCACCAATCATTCCACCAATTCCTCCTTCATCAACTTTCCTCTCATTCATTTCGCTTGCATTTCATACCATGCGTTTCCTCAAACTCATGCCTGACTATGGACCAACCACTTGTTCCAGCTTCTCCATTCAATAGTTCCCTGCCGTTGCTCCTTGACAGCCTTCTGATTCCTAGGCATGCTCTTGTAAGTCCTAGGGGGTTTCAGTCCTAACGATGGGAAGGGTAAGCCGACTATGATAAAAGAAATTTAATGAAAATGTGTGGATAAATCTATAATGGAATGTGGTATCTTAATGAAATCTCAAAAATAAGGTCATAATTAATAGTTTATATTGTATAGCACGAAAAATTAGGTGCACAAAGGGTAGGGCGCAAACGAACTCTGAAGTTACCAGTATTGATCGTAAAGACTGAAGAGAAAACAAAGGAAAGAAGAAAAGAGCTTTTCATACCTGTGATTCGAACCAAGTTTCTCAATTTGAGTGTAAGGCACGTTAACCCTACACCAATAGGTGCTCTTTATTTTCAATGTATCCTATTACACAAACCCTTTCCTTTTTAAACTATTTTTTCATTATAGGCATTCTACATTAGTAGTAAAAGGAATATGATGATACTATTACTATCCTTTTATCAGATGAATATCGTATATTAACGCAATCGCTTTTTGTAACCAAGGACTGCTAGCTTGCAACTATGCCCTCGCATGCCTCTGCGATAAAACAGTGGCGTATCTAAACATTGACAGCAACACCGGTCGATTTTAAATAGTGCGATTGTACAAAGCGTTTTGCTGGCTTGTCTCCACTCTCTGAGGATTGTTTTCCGTGCTATTTAAGACCACACTCTTACTATTTGTCTACTTGACATTTACCAATATTTGTGCTCTCGCTGCTGAATTTTGACAAGACGTGCATTGCCTTTATGTGAATGCCGGGTGGGACAAAAGGGGCGTGCGTCGTGTGCTAGGAATTATGTCAACATTCAGCAGAACTGGCAAGTTAGGTGCAGACTTAGATGAAAAAATATGTGACTTTTATAAAATACATAGAAACACTAACACTTATTGTATAAATAATGAAATACAAATTGGTGTCACTCACAAGTCGCACAATACACTCCAAAAATACAGATTTTAAAAGGGAAGAAAAAGCCATACCAAAGAGCGGAAGACGGCCAACAAGGTGACCGCTCCAATTCATCACGTAAGTTGATTGAAGAGAAGGTTTAATTGAAGAAGCAGCTAACTAAGGATTTTACAAAACAATATGTTGTAGGAGAAACAGACCGAATTCACCGCTTCTTAAAACTGCAAAGGAGATTCCTCTTCATTCCACTTCAGAGGGATATGCTTTATCAAATTAATTGTCCATAAGGCGGTTGCTCACTATAGAGAAACCAGTTTAACTGTGAAGTTCAGGAAGAATGAATTCTACTCCTACAAAACAAATTACATACACTAAATGACCGTTAGTGAAGACAAGTATAGTTTAAACAGCCATTTGGGAAGCACGTGTTCAGATTTACAAAATGAACATCAGTGAAGTTAATTCCTCCGTTTCTCCCTCAAGCGAGGCTACACATCGGCTTTAAAGAGTCTGGACCCAACAGAAAACATTTTAAATAAGCTAATCAATCTATGGCCGCGCCGTGGTTGAGTGGTTAGACCACTCTCCTCTCACCAAAGCGGCCCGGGCTCGATCCCAGGCGACCGCATTTGGGGATTTGTGGTGGACAAAGCGGCACAAGGCGGGTATGCCCCGAGTTTTCCGGTTTCCCCCACCATCGCATTCCACTATTGTTCTATCTTCATTCCGTGTATCTTCAGTGCCACTGTCTGCGGTGACATAAAGGATGGCGTATGCGCCAAATTCTAGGAGCTTGGGATGTTGTAATTCCTAGTACTCAAGACTATACACTTCCTATGCTCCGAAGGTTGATGTCGTTATAAATGCTGAGGTTTCAGATACCCGACATTACATTTTTCTATTTCTACGTATTTTCACTTTAGAACATAACAGTTTATGCTCAATAAGTTTTAACTCATATGTACAAAATATGTTAGTTTATGACTAAGATTCTATATGAGCAGGGAAAATGCTATAAAACACGTGTACGGGTAATGAATATATGATATGATATGAAGGCTACACTCTGGTGTAATTATACACTATATATGGTGGTTCAAAAAAGACACGTGGCCGCGCCGTGGCCGAGTGGATGGACCACTCGCCTCTCACCTAGACGGCCTGGGTTTGATCCCAAGCGACCGCATGTGAGATTTGTGGTGGACAAAGCGGCGCTGGGGTGGGTTTTCTCCGGGTGCTCCGGTTTTCCCCGCTATCTCATTCTACCGGTGCTCCATCATCATTTATGTAACATCAGTGTCACCGCCTGCGGTGCCATAAGTAGTTAAAGCGGGCGTTAAACACTACCAAAAAAAAATAAAAAGACACCAAACATCTCTAAATTCGGCACATAAAAACTGCCATAAAATCACCATGGTTTAGGCAGACTTACATAACCAAATGACACGTGCCTGGCCCACTCCAAGAGAGATGCCGGTTGATAGCGAAGGTCCCAGTCGCGTGGTGTAGGGGTGGTTTGATAGACACGCCGGCGCGGCACAGTCACCATAGTAATGAAAAACGTAGCATGTAGGTTTTGTTATGTGTTTCGCATAACACGTTCTGAGGTTGTTTACGTGGCGAATGCCAGCCGTTGTTCCTTCGCTGCCTAGTCCCAAATGTGTGCGATTTTTAAACACACATAAAACTTTAAATAGAAGAGTTTGAAAATTGCGACATCAAGTTTCGGACAAGTCAAAGTGTAAGCTAAACGACTGCTATCTTCGTTTGGTGTCGTTTTGGGACAGCCTGTATATTAGCAAACACTACAAAAATATTATCAGGAATTCCAAACCAGGCTTATGAAGAAAAACTCTGCCTTCTATACCGCTCAATCACAAGAAGCCTAAATGTCTTCTTTCGGTTTTTTTATGTGTAATTAAGGTGTTCAGTGTCAAATCGTCTATTGTGTTCGTTTTATTTGTTTACAATACCACGATTCCTAGCAACCATGAAATTCTTCGATTGAATTATACCATGAGATAATGGCTCCTTGTATTTATGCATGTGTGTGCGGCAAGTTGAGGTTCACAGACCAGGATCTGGGGTCACATTCACCAGCATAACGCGGGGGTATCCTTCGAGCTTATAGCCCTTGATATAGTTGGGCCATTCACTGTGTGAGACAGGGGAAACAAGTATTTGTCCGCCATTGATTACTTCACCAAGAGGCCAGAAGTTACGCCTCCCTAACTCTGGTTTTGTCGCTATGAGATACCAATAGAGCTACCGGTGGTCAGGGTATCAATTTTTAGTCCATTCCCATGAGGATAAGACGCATACCACATATCTTCACCCTCTTAAGGAGGGAGCAGTGTGAATGTCTTGCTAACTTGTATACGCCGCAGGTGCTTTTGATCGTTTTCAAGTTCGCAGAAGCTTTGGCAAGCACAACGGTTGAGCTGAAGGCGTTGAAATGCGATAAATATAGGAAGAGCGACGCCGTTAATAGGAAGCCTTTGAATACGAACGGTCAACACATTCGGCTTCCAGTAGCTTCTGTTGACGTCATTCACAGCTATATAAGGAAGAGTTGCAGGGTAAATTAGTCGGGCAAGATGGCCAAGAAGAGACTGCGCAGACTCGCCGCTGCTAAGGCAGCACCCGTCGCCTCTTCCTCGGCAGCCGCCGAGGAGGCAGCTTCTCCGTTGCTACCGGTCCCGGCAAGCCCTGCCTCGCCGGCCGCCACCGCAGTCTCGCCGCAACTGCAGTCGCAGTTGCCGCCAACACCGCCGCCACCGACGACTCCACCCAGCTCTACGACGCCGCCCCGGTTCAGTGCCGTGGTACGGGGGGTCCCTAGGGACCTTACCACCCGGCATCTGCTCACCGCCGTGCAGTCGCGGTGGCCTTCATGCTTGAGGGCCACCCGCATTTACTGCGACCGGGGACCAACGCCGCTCGTCCGTCTGGAGATACAGGACCAGGCTGACCTGGAAGCTGCCTTGGCGTCAGGGTTGCCCTTATTAGGGCGACTTCTGGTCGTCGAGGCTAGCCGACAGGAACGCCATCGGCCCTGCCGACGCTGCTGTGCCTACGGCCACACAGCTGAAGTCTGCTCTTCGACACCGAGGTGCCACTACTGTGGTACCAACACCACCACCGCCGAGTGCACTGGGCACGATCTCCGCCGTCGCCGCCGGTTCTGTGCCACCTGTCGTGGCACAGGACACTTCACCGGGCAAACCCAGTGCCCTCTCTACCCCAGGAGCAGACCACTACCACCACCCGCCCGGACTACAACACCGCCGACCATTATCGAACCCACACCACCTGCACACTCGTTAGACGCAGCGACACGGGACGCCATTCAGGATCTCCACGCGGAGATCTTGAACGTCGGCGCCCGTTTAGCTGCCCTTGAAGAGCTGTGCAGTGTCATCACTGAAAAGGTACAGAACCTTCAAGCTGCCACCACCGCCGCCATCGCCACACTACAGTCCACCATCGCTGAGCTGACCAGCCGGACAGCTAGTGTTCAGCCACAGCCTCAGCAGGACTTCCAGCCGCAGCAGCTCCACTCCGCCGAACGGCCCCACTCCAGGGGCCAATCACACAGCGGGGCTGTTACAAGACCCGGACCTGAGTCTTGGATTCTTCGTTCACGGCAGCTACGACTGGAGAAGAACCAACACTAGCTCAACTCAATCCCTCACCCTCTAATTCCTCTACTCCTCTCCCTGAATATTCCGCGGTGACAGTCTGGGCCTCGGTCAAGTCTGTCTCCCGGACCTCATTTCACCTCTCTGACTGCAACCTACAGTCAGTTAAACTATCACCTTGAATCCGCGGGTGCAATCATGCGGTACCGCCTCTCCTTTCTTCCTTCTAATACCGGTGGAGGGGTTTTTTAGTCGGTAGGCCCACGTGGGAGACCCCGACACTCCGGGCTTGGCCGGGTTAGTCCATAAGGTGGATTTTTCCCCTCCACTCGAAAATTAAAAAAAAAAATAAAATAAAAAATAAATTAGTCAGTCTTCAGTCAGGCTTCGGCTGCAGGTATTAGCGAGCAGTGGCGATACTGAGCAGTGGCGTGAGTAAAATTTCAACCATGCATGCATGAAAGCATCGAGTGAATTACTTGCAGTAGTGAATTAAATACAATTGTCTTGTAACCAGTTTTGAGTAAATAAATATCTTTGTTCCAACATTTTGAATTGTCTGGTAATAGCTTCTGAAGTTCTCTTCACCCTGATGATTCTGGAAAACTGGTAAACCGTAAAAGATAGACAAAAATTATACTCAAAAGAAAAAAAATGTGGATCCCGTTAAAGCAGACAATTTATGTCAGATATTTTAGGTTTCAGTTAACTACGTCCCAGATTTTACCTATCATTGCTTTGAATTCTACATACTTCTTTTCAAATGTAAAACGTATATTCATTTTTTTTCTTTCTTTCACCCTGGTTATACATACAATGAGAATGGCATTTCAAAGCATTCACATAGGAACCTGCCTTAAAAGATTTGACTATAGTTTAAGCCTTGTGTATTCCCCCGATACCATATCTCTACAAGGAAAGAAGTAACAAAACGCAAGTTCTTTTCATGTTTAGATAGAGAAAAAAGAAAAAAAATCAATAAGGCTAACATACTTCGACGAGAGATGAGAGGAAAATATTCTAATGGAAGAAGAATTATAATCAAGAGCGATGCGGATAATGCTATTGAATGTGATTCCACAGAAGACGAAAATGTGTCAGGTGTGGAAAAATTAAAATACGAAAGGCCGTTATTGAGAGGGAAGTAAAGGCAATTGCGCGAAGTAGAATTTAAACAGTCAATTTGGTCAAGCGGTTTAGGCCACAGACTTGCATATTGGTTTGCGAGAGCGAGCGTGGGTTCGAATCCCACGTCTGACAAAACGGTTGGCTGTTTTCGTTGACAACATCATGCGCTGAAAAGACAAGGGTTTTTACTTTATAGCAATAGGAAGCAACCTGGGCTTTATAGCGCATATGCTTCATACAAACATCAAGTTGGAAATATTAAATGCTACAGTGTTGAAAACTATTGCGCGTGATAGAATGTACACACTCAGATTGGCTGAGCGGCCTAAGATACCAAACATTAGCTCGTGTTCCGAGGATGAGCAAAGGTAAGATCCGCACACATGAGAAAATATATATTTTCTTAAGCATTGACTGATAGCATGTCCTGAAAAGACAAGAGTTTTAATTATACGGCAATCAGAAGCTACCGGTATTGCAAAGACTACATATCCAACACAAACTAGAAGTCGGAAACCTTACGTTTAAATCATTCAATACTTAAAGCACGTTAAGCAATCTAATACCCGTATAGTCAGATTGGCCAGTGTGGTCTAAGGCGCCAGATTTAAGTTCTGGTTCCCGCGAGGGAGCGTGGGTTAGAACACCACAGCTGACAGCAATTATTTCTTATCTTTCGATTGTCATCAGGATGTACTAAAGAGGGAAGAGTTTTAACTGTATGGCAACTACGAGCAAACTGGACTATGTACAGCACATATTTGTTAGAAACTGTTAGCTTGGTCTCTGCACAACTGCAGGGACATTAAAGTAAAGAGTAAACCATGTTTTCATACTTGCTGGGATCGTCGCTCTTAACAAAACACCATAGGTCATCGGTGATACGAAAAATAAGTAAAAAAAGACAAAGGAATAAACAAATATGGAGAACATGCTTAATCTCATGCTATGTGCCTGCAATATACAAGAAAACTTCCGAGGTGATTACTGGGTTCACCTAATACAAAGCTCGATTGCAGCTTAAAACTGGTTAGGATCAGGACTGCCACCATTCATTAAGTGTTACGATGTGACAGCATAGCTTCAAATCTTTATCCGTGCCCCCTAGGGTTTCAGATTGAACCTTGCTAAAATACCATCGTATGAATGTTACACATATATTTATTTATATGTACCCTTTGTTTTAGGCCGCAAAACTCATAGGTGTTACACAACAAGTATTATACACTTATCTACATGTAATATACACATAACGACATTTTGAGCAGCAATAGCAAATACATTGTGTACATATGGATTACAACATTAGCACAGCGACGGGGCATCATGTGAAGCACAGGTTATGTGAAGAAATATATATTTAGTTATTACTTTCTTTTGAGAGCAGGGAATACCATCATTCTATTGATTGATTTACTAAACTAGTTACAAGTATAAATTAAGACCTTGCTTATTATTCTATTTCATACTGTTTCTGACTACTTGTTATAATACTCAATGTAAAATTATTTATAATACTCAACAAAAAGTTCTGATTCAAATATTAAGCTATTAAAGAATATTATAGTATACTTAAAGGATTCCTAAAAATATTTGTATTGTGTGCTGTTTTTTTTTCAGATTGGTTTTATTCTTCAAGCGCCTTCAGAGAATTGAAAGACAAGTTTTTCTCCGTTAACATGTATGTCCTTGTGCACAGTCATTAGTGCTGACGCAGTAAATCTCTTTCTCCAGTCTCATTTTGAAGATATGAACGGTTAGACTTATTTGCTTTTTGTAATTCAGAGACATTAGCTAACTCACAAGGACCATCTCTGAAAGTTAAACATATTATAGTATAGGATATATGTGTGGTCCGTCACCGTTTTAACTTTCGGAGGGGTCAAGCCCACTGGTGTCCCCCTGTCTACATCTCTGGATTACTGTATACGTGCACTATATGCTTACTGTTATACAAAAAGTAGTTTAAATAAGAATAATATTATACTGTAAAATGATATTACAACGACACTGAAAATTAAAAATAAATAAATTTAGCATGTCAATTTTTTCACAGTTGTATGCAAGTGTGCACATTGAATTCTTTAAGGTACATTAATAAAAGAATTTGATCTGTTCTGTGGAATTTGTTGTAGTGAACACTCTGGTTGTTTATTGAAGTTTTTTCGTGTAGTTTGCTGGCGGATGTGTTACTCCAATAATTTAGGTAGAAACTAGGTCCCTAGCTATAGTTTTGACTTTCTTTTCTGTTTCTTCATTACCAGATATACCCATGTGAGAGGGTATCAATATGAAGATAACTTTCTCACCCTGGATATTCAAACTATAGTTTACTATTTGTGTATCTTGGTTTTGTTTATCTGTAGGGTTATGCATTCCCTCTAGAGAACTTATGAAATCAGGAAGGATGATAAAATGGTTGTTGTGTGAACCTTTTATCTGCATTAAGCTCAGAGGAAAGCACTGAGAAGTCATTTGGAAGCTTAAAGGAAGAAATTGTATCGGGAGATACTATTACACAGTGACACCCTTCAGGACATTTTTAGCCATCAGTGTAAATTATACGTATTTTTTAGTGTTTACTTATCACATAATGAAATAAGCATTTAAATTTAATTAAGTTGGAGTCACTTTTAATCAGGTTAGCCATTTCGAGAACTATGTTGACTTAAACAGTGTCCAGGGTGGAGAGCTCTGATTGTTAATAGTATATTACGATTTATTTCTTCAGAATATTTGTAAACTCTCAAGTGAGGTGGTATCTGGTTTGTTTTGATGCAGTTTACTCATCTTAATATTTGTTTAAAAAAAAAAAGAGCTATATTAGGTGAACAGCTGGTTACTGCAGCACTGAGAGTATATTGTATTATTTACGGTTTCCTGCTTAAGCATTTCATTAGTTTCAAATTATATCGTGGTAGTTGGAATGGTATAAAAGGCTCCAGAGGTAAATTTTAATGTAGAATGTTGAACAATATCATTTTCAGAGCAGATGAGGATGTTGATTTCAGTGGCGAACAGTCACGGGAAGTAACTGCAATAAGCATGAGAACTGAACCGAAATTCTTATCAGAAAGCTAGAACAACAAATCGAACGAACGACACGGAGACATACAATATCCTGATGTATTAATAATATATGTCATTATAACCACATGGTTATTGAATAACATCTATATAAATCGCAGCCTTCTCCACAACAACACAAAGATCTATGTTACAATGCCGAGAACGAAGTAATCAGCTTCAACTGCGCAGGGAGAGAATCCTCCGCACGCACCTCTGATGGTCACGGGTCGATGCCTATTTCACTGCTCCAAAGTAGCAAGCACATTCATTGGCAGCAACCAGAGGGGGTCTCTTCCCGCATCTTTCTCGCTTTTGACTGGCCTGGTGCGTGACGTCATGGAGAGTGAAGTCACGGCTATTCGGTACTTTGCCCGTTCTTTTGAGCACACATTTTCAGCTAAAATTCGCATTATGATATAATTTGATCACACGCACAATTGAAACCAAATCGCATCAGAATTAATTCACCTCATCTTATAAACAATATATATAAATCTGATTTTTTTACGACTAAATAGCCTAAATATCAAACTGGTAACAATTACGATTTTCTCTTCAAATATTCGCTGAAACGCTGTAGCTATATGGAAATAAAACCTGAGATATAGCTTACAGCATATTACGTTTTTTTTTTTTTTTTTTTTTTTTTTTTTGGCATGCAGTAGGTGTTATGTGGTATTCACAGAAAGAGAAAGAGAGCCAGGAAGCAAATATTTGTCCTTAAATTTATACCGAAGTTCTATGCTGTAAACTTTAAAACCGCTTTTGATAGTTTATGTTGTTGCTAGACTTTAAGTATATTATGTTAAAAAAAACAAAGGATGGTGGTATTGGTAAACAAATATTAACAGAGGAATATCTTCAACGCTTTACGCTCTCGAGTCCTGAACCTTGTTTTAAAATTATAATCGTATATTTTATTCCTTAATATTCGGGACTTAATAAAGGAAACTATATGTAGATCAGGTTATCATGCGAATATGATCTTAACAAAGCATATGTAATAGCCAGGATAGTTGAAAACTGATATACATTATTTTCGGAAATTAAAACGTCCCTTATGCATATGAAACTTTACATGCATGCTGTAAACAGGTTTTTACATTACTAGTCTGTGCACATTTTGAATGGTGTGCTCAAAGTTAGAATATTTTGGCGTCATCATTAAGGTAGAAAATGTGGTTATATAAACCTAAGTTTTAGAACAATTTTTATGCAGTTGTTTTAATTGTTCTATTAAAGAAGAAGAAAATTAATTGCATATGATTACCATGTATTTCTCCGTAATTAAACGAGTAAGAACAGGATTACGTCTGGTCCAAATATTTTACCAAATATTAATTTTAGAGCAAATTTTCTTCTGTGTTTCAGTATATGTACACTCGCAATTAACACCCACAAAAAGAACTAAACTTTATGACATCACTGATAGGAAAGCGACTGTTGTTAAGAGAAGGTACAGATATTAGTGCACTGCATAGCGATCACTGAAACGGCATTTGGTTTAAAAGAAGCTACCAGGTATATACCAATTGTAATTAGTTATTTGCTAATATTTATTCAAGGAAAATGCAATAACTCAATGTTAGTTCAGCTTTGCTTCTATTGAATTACAAATGGACATATATCACGCCAAATCAGTTGGAAAGTTCATCGAAAGAAATCAATATTTTGTGAGCAAATATTGGGGGATAAACATACGAGTAAATACACCGAAGGAAAATACGCAAAGCACCTGTTTGAGGGGCTAAAAATATGTATAAAAATTATTAAAATGTTAGAAAATGACATAGTAATTGCAAAAAGACAGCCTAAAAGAAATGATCCTCAATTTCTTAAAATAGTATACAGAAAGTTATAAATCTATATACGCATATAATTGATAAGTTTATGGAGAAAACAGGTACAGCAGTAGTGATATAAGTTAGTAAATCAGTTCTGAATATATTTGTTATATGCTCCTTTTTAATTTCTCTAACATGTAGGCACAATGTACGTAGTAGATTGGATTTTAGTATCCGCTTTTTTAGAAAAAGGTTCGTGTGTTTGTCCATGTGTCTGTGAACATGATAACTCAAAAACGAAAAGTCACTAAAGTACCAAACTTGGTATTTAAGTTTAGTATCTTTCAGGGATACAACATGGAGATTTGTTGATATTCCCTCCACCTCAAACAATTCTCTACACGGAAAAAAAATAATTTTCTCAAAAATATCTCAAATGGTTTTGATTAAAATACCGTAGATTAAAACTATTTATACGAAAACAAAACGTATATTTGGATATTCCTGGGAATAGCCTCTCACGACCTCTTCATTCTGGATGACTTTTGTATAACTGATAAACTATAAGGGATAGGGGGGAAAAAGTAACTTACTACACAAAAATATAGATCTGGTTAAAACAGAATTTGTCATATAATTTTTTTTTTCGTGGAGTTGAGTAAGAATAATCTGTTTCAGAATATCTGGAGAAGGTCGTGTGAATGGAACGCATTAGAGTTTTTAAGACTCTGAAAATAAAAGCAATAAAAGTGTAAAAGTGTTTTGAAGCACGTCTATAAAAGCCATAGCGCTAATCGTTTGAGTTCTCATATTATATATATATGTAATTTAAAAACAATGACAACCTGACATGTACATTCGTTAAAAAAAAAAAAAAAAAAAAAAAATGGAAAACTGACTCTCATTCTAATTACTTTCGCTCCACTTACTATGTGCATAGTGCACAGAGAAGGTATTGTATTCCATATACCGAGATTTCACCGCAAATATATGTTTTCAGATCCCCTGAGGCCAAAAAGCATTTTTAGAAAACGTGTTGTGTGTGTGGGTCTGTGTCTGTGGACAACATAGCTCAAAAGCTAAAAGACCCTGAAATACCAAACCATATTTAGGAATGGTATCTTCCAAGGATGCGATACGTAGATTCAAAGAAACTACTCCCCCATCCCAAACTACCCTATACATAGAAAAATTCTGAAAATGTTATTTTTCTCAAAACTTGCTCTAACGATGTTTATTAAAAGACCTATATTAAAGCTATTTACATCATAAATAAAATGAATACTTTCAAATTTCTGCGAATAGCTTCTGAGGACCTGTTTGTTCCTGGATTAATGTTGCTGAATTTTGCACAACTGTTTAAACAGTAACAGATAGTCTAAATCCTCCTACTCAAAACATGCAAGCTTGGTTAAAACATACACTTGTGTCATATACCTTTTTTGTTGTAGAGTTTACCGTTTCCGAGCTATTCCTTGTTATTTGTTTCAATTTTAAACTACAGATCCTCTTAAACGCGTTCATTTCATCTCTCTTTTGTTTCTCTGCAAATGTAAAGCGAACCGAACATCAATTGTTTAGCAATCAAGCGTCTTTTGAAAGCTTTGAGTTTCACCTAAAGTATACCTTTATTTCCTTTCTGCTCAGTAGGAAGCAAAAAATAAGACAAATTCTAGTAATGTTTATCTCGAATAGCATAATGCAGATAAAGGAATAATCTTTTGTTGAAATAGCATGTTTGCAGAACAGGTGGAACAGTTCATGCGAATGGAACACATTAATTTCCCCCCCCTCCAAGAATGCGAGTAAAGCATATACAAGGTTACTCTGGTTTCTATGTTGAATACCTACTAACGCTTGTTAAGTTTGCGAAGTGAAAAATTATCCCGCCTTACATATGCAAAATATAAAAAATTATACAAATATTTACACAGTGAATATAAATGTAAAATTATGACCAAATAAAGAACAAGAAAATGACAAAACAATGAATGAAAAATAAAAAAAGGATGTGTTACATTCACATGACTTTCTCTACATCAAGTTCCCGTATGAGAAAAGTATTTTAAAACTGAAACGAATAATAATGAGTATCTTGCAAATAGTAAAATTCACGAGGAAAAAGTATATAACACATATGGTGTGTTTTAAGGAGATCTACAGTTTTTGTCTATCGCTTACAGTTTACTAGTTATGCAAAATTCAGAAAAGTTAATCAAGAATATAGATCTTCAGAGGATATTCCCAGAAAGTTGAAGATATACATGTTATTTATCATGTAAATATCTTAAATATAAGAAATGTTAATCAAAATCGTTTCCTTCAGTTATAGGAAAACCAACATTTTCTAAATTTTTCCATGTAAAGGGTAGTTGGGGCTGGGGGGATTTTCTTGTAAATCCTCATGTTGCATCCTTGAAAGATAGTAAAATTAAATATAAAATTTGGTATTTAACGGACTTTTCGTTTGTGAGCTATGCCTCTTACAGACACACAGACACACACACACACACACACACACACACACACACAAACTCACACACAAGGACCTTTTCCTAAAAATTTGATGGCTTCTATACGCATGACTTTCTCTATGTCTCCATAACAGATTATTGTTAAAAATGTTATTCTTTTGTCTACTTCATGATAATAGAGATAAATATTACCAGAAATTCTCCTTATTGCGTGGTTCCTTGTAAGTGGAAGAAAAAAATCTAATGCGTTCCATTCACATGATGTCCTGCAGCTGTTCCGTAAACAAACCTTTAATTCAAAGCATTAATATGTTACCTAATTCATACTAATCAAGATAAATATAAGCAGAATTAGCCTTATTACTAGCTTCCTTATACAAGTTTAAAGGAAATAAGATAATGCACAGGCTAAAGCGATAGTCGCATTCTTTAAAAGCCGGTCGCTATGTGAAACAACTGAAATTCCAATCTCTTTGCTTGTCAGGCGTAAGCAAACGAAAAACAAGAAGAAAATATCTTCCCGTTCGAGAAAAATTTATTTGGCTTAAAATTGAAACCAATAATCCGGAATATCTCGAAAACGGTTAAATCTACAAACATGTATATGACATAACTTGTGTGTTTTAATGAGATTTACATTGTTGTGTAGTAAGTTTTTGTATATCTCTTGCGGGTTTGCCAGTTATATAAAACTCATCCAAAATGAAGAGGTCTTCAGAGGCTATTCTGAAAAAATTCAAGATATACATTTCGTTTGTCATAAAATTATCTAATATATATCAGGTATTTTAATTAAAATCGTTAGAGCCATTTTTGGGAACATCAAACATTTTCGAAAAATGGTCAATGTAAAGGGTAGTTGAGAGCAGGGGAATTTTCTTGAAATTCTTCGTGTCGTATCCTTGGAAGATACTCAACTCAAATACCAAGTATGGTACTTAACCGACTTTTCGTTTTTGAGCTATCTTTCCCACAGGCACACACACGCACAAACACACTCCCGGACCTTTTTCTAAAAATGATTTTTTGGTTTCAGGGGGTCCCAAACATATATTTCCGCTGAAATATGGAAATCGAAATTTTCGGTGCTGTACAATACCTTATATGCATTTTCAAATGTGGGACCCACGACAAGGTCACGTTGGCAATACCTATGATTCAAAAATTAAACGATGATATGCAATTCGAATTGCAGCCCTGTTTATAAGATACTTGGACTTGAAATAGTTTACGTTCACAATTAATTTGTTCAATCGACATTCTAAAGAAGCGAATAATTAAGTCTGCACACGGAAATACTTAAAAGTACTACGGGCCAAAGGCATTCTTCCCTGAAAGCAATAAGCTTCTCCGGCTATAAAATCCCAGACCTAAAATAGGTGGGAAAAGGTTCTTAAACGTTACCTCTCACAGAAACAGCATTTCGTTTTAAATAATTATGCCGCTCAACATCCTAAAAGTCAATAGACATTTGTCTAAGCTTCTCTTCAGCAATGTTTTGCGGTTTAGGGACCAAAAGGTTTATAACATACCAGTAAGTAACTACAACGTTATATAAGATTCTCAACGTTTATAAGAATAAGATATTTAAATTCTGAAAATAGGCAAAAAGTACTAAATAAATACGCAGAAAAGAAGAATTAGCTAACACTAG
Organism: Hymenopus coronatus; assembly: GCA_030762935.1. Taxonomy (NCBI): domain Eukaryota; kingdom Metazoa; phylum Arthropoda; class Insecta; order Mantodea; family Hymenopodidae; genus Hymenopus; species Hymenopus coronatus. Next base: position 204,335,124 of record CM060900.1, on the reverse strand, counting down.
TGGCACGTAAATTTTAATTGTTTACGGTAAAATATGTACCAGAATGTCTATTTAACGTATGCTTGAGTATTTGTAAATTATCCTTTATCGCTCTTAAAAGACACACCTCCCTTAAATCTCTTGTAGCACCTAGAGTACTCCTTATTCCAGTAGTTAAACATTACTAATATACTCACTTTCATTTTCTATATATGTCCACAATGTACGTGAAATAATACGCTTTTTAAGAAATTGACGAAATGTGTTTTAATAGTTGATAATTAGTGAGGAATTAGTGCGTTCGCTGCTGTGTATGTATTCAGTGCGCTCCACATAGTCAGTTACGTCACAGGCAGATAGCCAATGGCAGCTTCTCAACCCAGAGAGACTCGCCTTTAGTTCTCTAGCCACATTGGACAGCAAGATTCTGAGAGGAGTTAACTGTAATAACGTAACGTAGAATATCAGTCTAGAAATACGCATTTGAAAAATTCGGTGAACAGCACCCGAACACGAATTGTCTCTTACTCATTTAAGATTGTCTGCTTTTAGAGGTAGAAAAATAGAAATTGCGCTTAATGACGGTTAACATGAAATGTACACAAACGAAAGCGAGGAAACAGAGTTATCTCTAAAATACTTATTAGTGCAGCCAGCTTTCTTCAATAATAGAAAAAGGCCCTTAGAGGTCATAGTCAAGCAGCAAATTCTATTAATCAAGGAAAATTTGTGGAACTGTTAAAATATGATCCTATTTTAGCGCAGTACCTACTTAGAAACCGCTACTGTGTTTAAAGTATTTTACAATTCAGTTCAAAATGACAATACAATCCCTGGTTACGACGTTTTGCCAGCTGTAAAACATGATATTGTGGATATTCCTTTAGTTCAGCGCAATAGAGTTGTTTGTCAAGATTGGTAAATGCCGTGAACAGGAAAATCACTCAAGTTTATAACGTGTTTTATGCTATGTTGCCACACCCTCAAGAAATTGATTCAGTTACTTTAGTACCAGCGGAAGATTTCAAATTTGTTTTCTTTTTAAATTTATTGTTCTAAAAATATTCGACAAAATATTAATTGTAACATAATTCCAAACACATTTCAATAGAACAACAGAAAAACTCACCGTTCAAAGGCAGAATTATATAATGACTGAGAACAGATTTTCAATAAACAGGTCTCAAGTAGAAGTCTTCGAGGAGGAAAATATGGAATATAAACTTCCCTACACTGAAATGTCTGATAAGCTTGATAACTGTTTGTACGTTAGATTTTAAGATTATTCTTAATTGAGGCTTCCAACATTATGTCACACGAAAATTAAGTACAAATTCCCCAAAACCAGCATTTAAAGTTTCTTATAGGTGGGCCTGGTAGCTCAGTTAGTTAGGCGCTGACATTCTGAACCCAAGGCCGTAGGTTCAAGCCCGGCCCACATCGATGATTTTTAAGTGTGCTTAAAATCGACAACCCCATGTCAATAGATATACTGGCATGTTAAAGAACTCCTGCGGGATGAAATTCCGGCACACCGGCGGTGCTGATATGATCCTGGCAATTGACATCATTCGATTGGGAAGAGAATGACTGTAGTCTGTAGTGTAGAAAGTGTTAGAGACTGCTTCTGTGGTCGTGCGGTCAGCGAGCTGGCTTCTCACCCGGAAGTCTCAGGAGGGGAAGTTTTGTTTAATCAGAATTATTCCCTATCCCCACAGAGTCTGGTAGTATGTATGTGAAAGTGAATGTGCGTATATTTGAAGAAAAGAAAATTATTACAAAACGAACGTTAAAGATCCTACAGTCAAGAGTTGTTTCTAAAGCAAAGTCCCCCATTTGACTACAGATGTTAAAGGTAGCCATATAGATAAAACTGAAGGAGAAAAAACAAGTTTAGAAATAAAACCACATATGAACTTTAACTACTGATCACCAATTCAAAGCTAAAACAATATTTTCCGTGGTTTAAAATGTTAGTGTCGTTCCTTATAAGTACAATTTCTGGGAGTACATTTTCAGTAAAAGGTTTTCAGCGCTGAAGAGAATCAAAAGTTGCTCAGAATTCTCATTTTGTAATCATTTTAACTGAAGCTCGCTTACTAAGAAAAGTAAGGAAAAGGAAAAGTTCAAAAGAAACAGAGAATTAATCAATTTGCTTCCCAGGAGCGAATGATGGGTTTTCAATTCCCTTAATCTTACAGATGTGACTATCAAAGTGTCAAACGTGAATTTAAATTCAGAAATTAGCTATTGTCTGTTAAATTTTTATTAAGGTATCTTTATTCAATATAGTATTTCAGTAATCATCTCAATTTATACCGTTCCAGTTGCGATTTTTACTTTTAACTTTTACTTAATGTTTATCCCTATAATTTATGCTATTGCTGGTTGTGATTTTTATCAAGGCAACCCTGTTCCTTGATTTACTATTGTTTACTTAAGACTATTATAGGTATTCATTTTAAAACTATGATAGGTATGCATTGCTTCGGCTATGTGAATGGTCCCCGCACATCACATATATCACACATAGTACAGTTTGGAACATATTAAGGTCTTATATGTTTTGCTATCCACTGACTGGTCTCATCCCCAGGTTTTCAAGGAAACAGAGCTTAACAGGTTTATTCTTTACATGTCGTTGTTTTCCTAAATCTTTATATATGAGGAACCCAGGATAATCTGCTATCGAAAGAGGATCACAGAATGTTAATTGTCTTAACTCTTTGTAGTTTTCTTTTTGAGATATACTTTTGGTTGCCTTTCTATGTGTTTATATCCGTCGAAAAATATGACTGGACCTTGAGTTTGGAACTTTAAAACATTTAAGTTGAAGTCATTTTGTTGTGTCATCCAGAGTTTCTGGAAATTTGGACTTTTCTCCTGCGGATCAGTGTTAGTTCAGTAGCAAAAGGGTTAGCTTTCACTGGGGTAGGGATTACTTTCTCAATATTATTTATAGGAATTAAAAAAAAGGTTACACGTATGACGGCACCCTGTGGAAGCTCATTTTTGATAGCTAGTATCTCCAAGAGGGTATTATTAATAAAAACTTGTAAATCTTCTTGTTATATGAAATGATATCTGGAACTTTATCGTATTTCCTTTTATATTCTTATCTAATAGTATCTGTATAATATTTTCGCTCCATTACGCTTGATAAGCTCAGTGCATAGAGCAGTTGAGTGTTTACCATTACAAAATTGATGCCTTATATCAAATTCCAGTGTAATTGGGCTATAGTAGTAGAATGGAAGTGAGTAAGCTTATTTCACTCTTTACCAAAGAATATGTAAAGTTCTATGATCCACTTTATCTATTATTAACAATATTTTTTCATTAATTTGCTTGTTTGACATGTTAATGAAATTGGTTGACAATCTTGCGGGGTTGTTTTGACTCTACCAGGTTTAACTATATGTACTATAACATTTTTTCACGATTGGTGTGGAAAACCCTTCTTGATCCAAATATGATAAATATGTGTACAAGATAATTTTGGGCACGTGGTGTAGTAATTCGTGAGATATTGTCTGGACATGTTATTCTGTAGTGCAGTGTAAAATTCATTCATAATACTAATTTATTAATATGTTTATAATCTTCATGTATTACATGTATTTCTAGCTTGTTTTCGTATCTTATTTTCATAAAATCTTAGTTATAACCTGCACCAGTGAGGGAAATAGAAATGGCGTGTTATTTATGGACGCCCTTTACTGCTGTGGTTCTCAGCGTCCCATTCTATACTGGGCGTGAAAGGCCGCTTAATTTTGCTCAGAGGCCTCTTTTATCAGGCTTGAGGTTCTTTTACGTGCCGTAAATCTACGACACGGGACCAACGGCTTTACTTCCCTTCCGAAGGAAGCCATGCTAAGGATTTTTACACCCGAAAAAATCCATCGTCTTCCGCCGGGTTTGAACCTTGGGTATATGAAGTTAGCATGGTAACCATTACACCACGGAGGGCGATGAAACCAGTGAGGGAATCAGAGAAAATTGTTACTAGTAGTTCTGTTATTTATTGGTACGTGGTTGTTAATTTGCCAATTTCTGGCTCATTAAAAGGCAGTTTATTTGTTCTCTGGTATTGATTCCTTGAATTCCTCCAACTCCAATACAAACATTTGGAATTGGTGTTTGACAATTAAATGATGATAAACATTTGGTTTCTTTTATCACTTATCTTGCTGCAGTTGTACGTTTCTGTAGCTTAAACTTGTTTCTAAGGCTAATGTACGTTTCTGTAGCTTAAACTTGTTTCTAAGGCTAATGTACGTTTCTGTAGCTTAAACTTGTTTCTAAGGCTAATGTACGTTTCTGTAGCTTAAACTTGTTTCTAAGGCTAATGTACGTTTCTGTAGCTTAAAGTCGTTTCTAAGGCTAATGTACGTTTCTGTAGCGTAAACTTGTTTCTAGGCTAATGTACGTTTCTGTAGCGTAAACTTGTTTCTAAGGCTAATGTACGTTTCTGTAGCGTAAACTTGTTTTTAAGGCTAATGTACGTGTCTGTAGCGTAAACTCGTTTCTAAGGCTAATGTACGTTTCTGTAGCTTAAACTCGTTTCTAAGGCTAATGTAGGTTTCTGTAGCTTAAACTCGTTTCTAAGGCTAATGTACGTTTCTGTAGCTTAAACATGTTTCTAAGGCTAATGTACGTTTCTGTAGCGTAAACTTGTTTCTAAGGCTAATGTACGTTTCTGTAGCTTAAACTTGTTTCTAAGGCTAATGTACGTTTCTGTAGCGTAAACTTGTTTCTAAGGCTAATGTACGTTTCTGTAGCTTAAACTCGTTTCTAAGGCTAATGTACGTTTCTGTAGCGTAAACTTGTTTCTAAGGCTAATGTATGTTTCTGTAGCTTAAACTTGTTTCTAAGGCTAATGTACGTTTCTGTAGCGTAAACTTGTTTCTAAGGCTAATGTACGTTTCTGTAGCGTAAACTTGTTTCTAAGGCGAATGTACGTTTCTGTAGCTTAAACTTGTTTCTAAGGATAATTTACGTTTCTGTAGCGTAAACTCGTTTCTAAGGCTAATGTACGTATCTGTAGCGTAAACTTGTTTCTAAGGCTTATGTACGTTTCTGTAGCGTAAACTTGTTTCTAAGGCTAATGTACGTTTCTGTAGCGTAAACTTGTTTCTAAGGCTAATGTACGTTTCTGTAGCGTAAACTTGTTTCTAAGGCTAATGTACGTTTCTGTAGCTTAAACTCGTTTCTAAGGCTAATGTACGTTTCTGTAGCTTAAACTTGTTTCTAAGGCTAATATGTACGTTTCTGTAGCGTAAACTTGTTTCTAAGGCTAATGTACGTTTCTGTAGCGTAAACTTGTTGCTAAGACTAATGTACGTTTCTGTAGCGGAAACTTGTTTCTAAGGCTAATGTACGTTTCTGTAGCGTAAACTTGTTTCTAAGGCCAAAATGTCTTTTGTATCTGTTGCATGCAATGTTTTTATCTTTAATTGCCTTTTATAGGTCATTTCAACCGGGAACTGCTTTTTATTTAGATTTACCTTTATCTTTGGTATGCTATTTTCTGCAGCTTCTATTATGGAACGGGGAAAAGGTCTGCGGTTCATAATGATAAACCAGTAGCACAGAAGGTGTTATTACGCAAAGTCTGTGTTTGTTCGCCAGTAATTAGATTCACTGTATTGTTTTGCTCATTAAAATAGCTAATAATGCACCTTGTTCTATCATTAGATCTACAACCATATATTGTATTGTGACTATTGAAGTCACTTACAAGGATGAATAGTTTGGGTAATTGCTTGATTAGTTCTGTTAATATATCTGATCTTAATTATATACTATTTGGTATGTAAAGATTGGAGATATATAATGTGAATGGAGAAACAATAAACTCTTCTATAGTTTCTAAAGCTGTATGTATTCAAGTTGCTTATTTACTACTGAATCCTTGACATACGTATATGGCTACACCACCACCAGCATAACCAGCACTTAAACAGTTTTTGGTATGGTCATCATAAAGTTTTATTTTACCAGTCATAAGTCTTACATGTTCTTTCTTGTAAACGTACTATATCCAGAGAATAAGAATTAAATATTGAAACTGATTTTTGAAGCTGTTTAAATTCCACTAACATATTAAAAGGGGTATGTTGAGGTATTAAAAAAAATCTTTATTGACAATTTGGGGAATTGCTGTGTATTAGCTTGGAGATGGACTCTTCAAAGTTTAACCAGAGTTGAGCCGGGATTTTGTTTTTATTCCGTTATACCTGAGAAGTTTACGTAACTTTCTTAGTTTCTTTATTAAGCCGTGAAATTTATCTGTAGTCGTTTAGGACTCCTGGTACAATGTTGTGAGAATCAGCCAGCTTTGATGCAGTTGAGAATTTAGTCCTGTGGTTTGTCTTCAATGATGTATGTGTTGTAGTTTTGTTTTTTCCCAAAGGCCTTGGTTTCTTGCTGAAAGGATCTCTTACAATCCTCTTTTTCATAGTCTTCATTTGAAGAAGCATCAGAGCTTATAATAATTTCACTTTCAGTCTGGGTGGTAGAGCCTGAGTTGTTTGTGTTATGGGAGGCGTTAATGTACCATTCTAATAATTATTTTGGAAGGCGTCTTGGAGTTGATTTTTTTCAATCGGAGTTGAAGCAATCTCTGCATTGTAGTTACGGGGCCCCGTTTTACCACGTTAATTATTGCTTTCATCAGGACTACATTGGTTTCTGAGAGTATTTATTCGTACTGAATTATCTTGATTGACTACGTTCCCATTATGTGCTCGAAGTTCTTATTTAAAAGGTTTATTGCCTGTAGCATGCTTTAAGTTTAAACTGTTGGCCCTATTTTCATGCAATATTTTCTTACATTATTTGTTAAGATATTATCACTACGCTTTGCGGCTGCAATCGCCATTCGTGTGTGAGTGGCTTGCTTTGAAAGTCATAGCTGAATTTTGCTGTATACTATTACATATGTACGAGTGAACAAATTTGCAGTCGGCAAGAACTTAACATGGAAGCTCCGATTGACGCTCCTGTAAGATGGTTTATGACACCTGCAATGGTTTGCAGATGTAGCAATAAACCCGAAATTCTGGAAGTTTCTTGCCACACCATCGACAGATATTCAAAGGAGAGAATGCAGCCCCGGGGTGAGTCAGTGTCAACTGAGAGTGCACAGCGTGCAGTAGTTGAGTCACTTTTGACGGGAAATTTGAAGCGTGCAGTAATAGCCGTAGCCGAATCGGGCGTCGTCAGAAAACTATGTGGCGGAATTCGGCGAAAGCATCTAATAAAGAAATTAAGGTATTTGAACAGTTTTATATTTTAGAGCAATTGTAGTAAATAAAGTGTTCTTTTTAATATAAAGTACAGTCTTTGTTACACTTGCGTCAGGAGCATGCATTTAAGGTCCCGAAGGAGGAGATGGTGAAAACTCTACTTGCCGAAATAAAGAAAATAAAGTCCGGCATGAGAAAAGAGAGATATGAAAACGGAAACCCCATTGGAGGAGAAGACGGAATGTAATATAGAGTGGATTGAACAGAAAATCAAATCGGGAATGGATCAGATGTGCAGGATAACGTGGATTTCGGCATGGAGGAGATGAGAAATAAATAACGCCGTGAATTGTGCGAAGGAGAACCTGAAAACGTAGTTATCGACAAAATCGACCAACAACTAGCTGGCATGATGAAGGATCTAGAAGACTCGGCGGAAGAATGAAGAACTTTCATCAACGCGTTAACCCGCTGGAGGCCTTTAAGACCTCAGGGAACACGTTAATGCACTAGACGCAACATGATGATGATGATGATGATGATGATGATGATGAATGGGGTTTAAGGGCGCTCAACTGCACTAGGCGCAACGGCCGATGGCAACGTCAAGATAATATCGGTGGAAAAGATACCCATATGTTCGACAGAAGATTCACTTTCGAATTCAACATTCTACCGTCATCGCCACCCATAACCAATGGACAACAGAGCAGGAATTCACTCAGCAGGTAGCAAGACTCCATGGAGGATGGCGAAATTACTGAAAGCTATGCCGACGTCGGTTATCTCCGAAGACATCTGGGAGGCCCTCCAGAACAGTATCGGGAACCATTATGTGGCTGCAGCTTCCTTCAGTCAGCTTAAAACCAGGCTGCAACAGTCAGGGGAGAAGATTCAGGGGTTCGCCCTGGCGTTTGAATAGCTGATGAAGAATCCCTGGTGATCCTACCACCTAGTTACGTGTCCTAGGAAGCTGACTACTCCTTTGTTGACGGAGTACGTGACGCCGATATAAGACATGGCCTGGTGCTCGGGGACTACAAGAGGCGTTAACGGCAGCACTAATTATGGAAACGGCCAAGATAACAGCTGCGCCGACCTCGGTGACGAAGAGCATTTACTACCTCTGGGACATAGAGACAATCCAGTGACACCAATAACTTTGGTGTGTGCATGGGGTGTGGCCAACCAGGATACCTAGGGAGAGACTGTATGCGACAAAGCCGACCAGCAAGCGAAACACATTACACCCCTTCAAAAGACGTTACATGTGTTGGGCGGAAGAGTACCCATCAGCCTCATCGCAGACAGCTGGATACAAGGGAAGCTGTCCCGGATACTAACGGATATAGGTATTATATCTAGAACGTAAGGAGTAGTAAAAAAAAAGTAAAAAATTAATAAATATAAAATAAACAAAAAAAAAAGTGTTATTTTCATGTTCATCTAGATTATCATAAAATAGATGAAAATGAGCTTTTGTAAGAAGAGTCTATTCCATATTAGGTAGAGAAGTCATGCGATTGTTACATGTAACTATTTATATGCAGTTTTATTTACTTAAATCAAAAAAGGAAAAACACCATAGTGAAAAGTAAGGTGAGTTCTAATGTATAGGAATACAAAAGAAAAAGATCAAGCAAAGGTTGATTACTCTTGAACTTTTCAATCAGTCTCAAAAACTACAAGAAAGTTGCTGCAGACAGTGGCGTCTGGTAAAGCACAGTTAATTAAATTTGCCAAGAAAAGTACAAAATGAGGAAGAGTATACTTTCAGAGTCCGAAGAAAAAAAACTCAATCAAAATTAACACACTATGATGAAATATATGTGAAAGATATTCTAATAGAACAAGGAATTGTAAGTAAAGACAATGGGGTGGAAAGCAGTGATGAGCATAAGGACGTTGATAATGCTTCCACAGAAGATGAAGACAGTCAGCCATGAAAGAATTAAAATGCAACTTAAGACATTGTTCAGTGGGAAGAGTTGTATGAAACTGAAATCGAGGTATGAACAGTTGTTAAACTCCTCTATAGGAACGTGTAAAACAGACGGACCACTTAGGATCCGACAGGCGCAACTACATCATTGCTTTGAGTGCCTGAGCTATGGTTCCTATTCTGAACCCTAAATGTTCTTTTCTGTTTTCTGTATCTTGCGCAATGTGTATTGTAAGACGTTCATAAATGGTGTAGTATATTGCTGGTATTATACCCTCGTGACACAAGCCAACAGATATTTCCTCTTCTCTGCGCTGATGGGTTGAAGTCCAATATAAGCTGCTGATAACAGATGCTCTTTTCTTGAATTACTTTGTCGTCGCGGACTGATTCTGCCTAATGTAGGAAGAACTGAAATTATGATTCCAGTACTCAAAAACAACTGCGCAAAATAAAATGTTCACATATAGATTAGCTATACGGTCTAATCGACCAAACATTAGTTCTGCTTCCCGAAGATGAGTGTGGGTTCGAATTCACACATGAGAAAATAATTATTTGTTTAAGTGTTGATTGACATGAGCATGTGCTGAAAAGGCAAGGGTTATTATTATCTGACAATCAAGAGCTGCCGGTGATATAAAGACTAACTATCTCACACACACTAGAGGTCTGAGAGGTAAAATTAAATCCTTCAATGTTTAAAACCGGTTACGCGAACTACATAGCCCAAGTCAGATTGGCCGGGCCGTCTAAGGCGCTAGCTTTAATTTCTGCTTCCTGAGAGGGAATTGTGTTCGAATCTCACATCTGATATCTTTTCTCTCTATTAAATTGCCTGACCAACGCAAGTGCTGAAGAGAAAACAGTTTTAATTTTACAATCGGAAGAAACTCACCTATATAAAACACATATATAGTAAGTAATTAAATTTTACATTTAAATTATTTATTGCGCGTACTACTAAACAAACACTGTCGGAATGGCCGAGCGGTCTAAAATGACGATTTAAGCTCTGGTTTCCGAGAGGGAGCGTGGGTTCAACTCCATGTCTAACGATTTTTTATATCGAAGGAAGGAGGTAATTTTATGGCAACTGAAAGCAAACTGGACAATATACGACACATATGTGTTACAAACTGTTAAATTAACCTCTACACAGCTGCAACGACTTTGAAGCTTATGGTAAATAATAAACCATGAAGCTTAACTTGTTTGTCAGTTGTTCAGTATGTTGGTGGCAAAATTAGATGTACAAAGGGAAGAAATACAGATAGTACAGGAAGAATTAGTTAGAAAACAGAAATACAGAAAGAATTAGCTTGTCAGAAAACACAAATGAAAGGCGAGTTTACCAATCTGCTGAAGGAGATTTTTGAAACTCAGCAAGTACAGTGGGGGGAAATGTAGATATGAGCTTACCATGCCAATGCAACAATTGTCAACACAGGTAGAGGATAAAATAAACCATGCAAGATCTGAAATGCAAAAGAAGAAGCAGGAAATATTGGGGAGACCTGATGTAGCATTAGTTATGCAAAATAATAAATTGGCAGAATTGATAGATAATAATAGGGATGAAACTTCACCGATACAAACTGGTGTAAAAGGAGACATCAGCCTAAGTAATATAAAGTTGGAAGATATATATGAGAGTAATGCTAAGAATCAAAATGAATGGAGTGAAACATTGGATCTTACTAAAATAGATAAAGGCAATAAAAATCAGGCAATGCAAGAGAAACTTTCAAAATCATATAAGGAACTTGCTGATACTCATAAAGGACTGTGATTAAAAATAACAAAGCTTTATTTGAAAGCAAATTCTGATGCAAAGGATGCAATACCTCACGTCAGTTCGAAAAGTGAAAATCATAACGTGTACACTAATGATATGAGTACTGACAGCCTCAGAGAGGATGTAAGTCAGCAGTAGGAATGAAAATTTAGACTACGCTGACAACTCAAGGTTAAATCAGGGTAATATTCACTTTGCGTCTGCTTTTTTAATAAATGAAGGAATTTCATGTAGTTTTGGAGGGGGTAACCAGTCACTTTCAAATCTACTAGATGAACTCCTATTGCCTCATTTTTCTGAGGACAATAATCAGTCTCCATTATTATTCACAGATAAGATTGTAGAGTACTTTCACCTAAAGAATGTGCCACATTTTCTTAAAATGACTATTGTTAAGAAATGCCTTGATAGAAGTGCTCTAGACTGGGTTCATCTTGCCATGTGACCGCTAGATAACTTTGAGGTTTTTCAACACATATTTTTGGAAAGTTGTTGGAATGCGTCTTGCCAACAAAGAATAAGAACAAAACTTTGTTATGGCGAGTACTCGCCACGAGAAAACGTTTCTAGATCAGAATGTGTACTGCAAAATTCCCGGCACATAGGAATTTGCGTCCTCGGATTACCAAAAGCGAATTTATTGAGCTCCATGCTTTGAAAAAAAGAGATCGAAATACCACAAATGACCGGACCCAGCGAATAAACACAGTGAGGTTCACCTGGAATAATGATGACCACAATGTAGATTAAGACTACCTAATTGGTGGATAAAGAAACTGTTAACTCAAAATTTTCTCGGGCTTCTAACCAGGTAAAAATCACCTTGCTTCATTCATTGCTGCGGACGGGCTCAATTCGTATTTCATGTACTGACACCTCGTTGTGTGATCTATAATTACTATTACGTTCCCTGAGCATTCATTGAAGACCTTGTGAATAAGAGTTTCTACCGGAACGGAATATCTCGTGGATCGCTGACGTATCCATTTATGAAATTATTCCCGAAGATCAAGTATCTCCTATGATTGTAAATACAGGTGAAATTCATATAAATAAGGACAGGGATGCAAATTTTGATACGACCTATATATATATAAATATTATGATACGCAAAATTAACTATAATACTTCTGTGGATTCCGGTTCTGTATGTTGTGTTCTAGCTTTGCACATCTATGAACAATGGGTTAGTGAAGGTGCAAAACTAATGATTCTTCCAACAAGTACTTTAATATGTAAGGTTGCTGTAGTGAAAATTAACTCAATTCATTCAACTTCAAAGTCTGTTGCAATTTGAAATAGAGGGCCCAATCTTTGAATGTGTGTTTCTTGTAGTGACAAGGTTAAATAATGACATGATTTTAGGTTTGCGATTTGTTTGATGACAACAATGTAGATATAGATTTTGATATAAGGGAGTGCAGACTTCAGAAAGATAATCGCGTATTACGCACCACATTTAAAAAAGCACCAAGTGAACAGGTCGCAATTATGCAAGATGAAAGAAAGCTGTTAGAAAAGGATTTCTTTTTGCAAAGCTTAATCGAGGATGACCTTAAAGCTAAGCGGCAGGAACCAGGTGGAATGATGTTATAAAGGGATACAAACACACCACTGTAAACCCGTCCTTAGAAGTACTCAGGATAATAATGCGAAGGTCCCGCAGCCAAATTTGCAGGAAACTTTTGAAGGAAAACGCGAGAATCGTATAATTTCAGCGTTTACCAGGCCCGCACACCTAAGAATAAAATACATAAGAATAAATAGTGTTTTTTCCGAAACACCGGGTATTTGTAGAGCGTATACCCATACGTTTCAAATTGAGAATATAAAACCATTTTGTCATAAACATAATAATTTACCTTTGGGGTTACGCAAGCAAGCAAATGAAGTAGTTAGACATGTTGAAGAATAATACTTCTGAAGAGGGGAATTCTCCATATGTATATAGTATACACACACATAAGGGTTGGGGCAAAAGTCATAGAAACTAGTTTTTTTCTTGTACACACAAACGTAAATACGTCGTGTGGAAGTTTTGCAGGCATAGTGTGTATGCAGAACATCAGATGGCTCTGTGATAGCTGGTAGTAGCGCAGCGAGGGCTGTGAAATCAGTCAGTTGGTGAGTGTCGTGCGAGATGGAAGTAACCAGTGTTGAGCAGCGGGCTTACATTAAAATAGTCGTTCTCCGGATATTGCGTAATGAGCTGCAACTAAGCAAAATCGCATCGCGGTGGGTACCGCATGCTCTGACGGAAGTTCAAAGGCGGGTGCGATATGCAATATGCTCCGACCACCTTGAACGCTGGCAACAGGACGGCGATCGATTCTTGTCACGAATAATCGCCATCGATGAATTTTGGGCCAGGGCATACAAACCGGAACTGAAACGACAGTCCGCGGAGTGGCGACATGCCGGATCATCGAGAAAGCAGAAGTTGCATCAGAATCCTTTCCCAGTCAAATTGATGGTGATCGTCGCGCATGACGTCAGGGGTGTCATTGCTTGCCACTTTGCTCCACATGAGAGACCGCACAGGGACCTCCTGGTGCGACAGGTACGACGTGGAGTTCGGGAGAAATGTCCAGATCTTGTGGACAGTGCAATAATCCTGCACGACAATGCAAAACCATATAAAGCAGTGTGTAGGGCAGCAACTGCGACGTTGGAGATAGGAAGAATTCGAGCACCCACCGTACTCTCCCAACATTTCGCCCCGTGACTTTGATATCTCATTCGAAAGATTAAGAAACCACTACGTGGTAAACGGTTTGCAACACGAGAGGACATTGCTAATGCTGTGCGCGAACAGATGACCCGATTCACACATGATATGGCAAATGCTGCGGCAGTTGGTATTCAGCGCCTCCCATATCATTGGAGCCTGTGGTGACAGTAACAGAGGTTACTTTGAGAGTCTTTAGACCCAGGTCTGTCATATCAACTGTATGTGTACTGTGTTGTCATTCTTTTGCACCGCGAAGACCATATTGCCCTGTATACTACCATAATAAGTTAGAGTGTCACGATATTCACCGCTATTCATTGTGCACACATGTAGTTAACACCTTGTTCTTTCGTCTGTATATGTCACATTTTCCAACCGGACTGGTAACTTCAAGAAAATAAACAGTTGCCATGAATTTCACCCCACTTACTTTGTGTTCGACGGTAAACAAATGGACATTTATTAAACTACGAGCAACATTGAATGCAGATACACTAAACACCTATCTGAAGCCAGATCATTTCCAAAATGAGAGCATGAACCAAAATTTTGCTATGCTATCCAGGGGGAGGTATAAAGGAATGGTTTGGAGTATAAAACGTGGTAATTTAGTCTTGGTGAAGAATAAAACATTATCAAGAAAAATAAAACGTGAAAACGAGAGACTCATGAATTATTTTGTATGCCCATATACTTGACAGATGTGTTCCAGACAGATGCGTTTGAAGTCGCTGACCCATATACAAACAAGCCTTGATGAAACCGCTTAACACCGAACAAAATGAAAAGTGACGCGAAACATATACCTTCGCTGAAGCTCCAGGGAATGATACGAATGATGCCGTATTTGAGGAGTAAAAATAATAACGTTTTGAAATGTATTTATTAAAAGTAAATTCTTATAATAATTCTATTAATGATGATACTAATAATAATTATAATAGTAATAATAATAATAAACTAAAGGGGCAATTAGTTATTGAAAAGGCGTAAATGTAAGGTTTAGGAGAAATGTCAGTCTGGCTATAAACTTTCAGTGCGTTAGTAAATGTTATATTCTTACAATTGTAATTGTGGTTAACACAGACAGAGAAAATGTCACTAGATACTTTATGGGTGAATGTCAGCTAATAACCATGTAAGCTTAAAGGGTATATTTTAAGTGTGTGTGCACTAAAATAATGTTTACTTTAAGGCATTTGAATTCACTTGTGAAGTATATGAATTTGTAACAATGTCATTAGGGTAAAGGTTTAATTTCGTAATCTTGAAAGATTAACTAATTTGATATTTTATGGTACACAAGCACCGATGCAACGGAAGTATAAATGTAGAAAGTAAACTATGCTATAAATGAATTTCGATAGTAATATTAGTGGTCATTAACGGTGAGTGTAGTTAGAACAGATGACAAGTGAGATGTCAGAGCAGATAGAGAAAGCAGATGGAGATTTTTAACAGTGGAGAAATGCTACTGAGTGAAGCACGCAGAAAGGGTGTTGACCCTCAAAAGCAGTTTTCATAGCATGCAGAAATCAGAGTATTGATAGGTAATTTGCGCGATGAAGGAAGTGTGAGGAATTTGGCTTTATTGGAGCAATGCAAGCTAAATATTTTCACAGAGACATGTATGAAACGGTATTACCAAGGATATACATGTAATAATAATAATAATAATAATAATAATAATAATAATAATAATAATAATAATAATAATAATAATAATAATATAAGTTTATGTAAAGACAGGATAATGTATACATAGCAAGCATATACTACAGATTTATGTATAAGAAAAATCATAATTCAGCTTGAATATATACGCAGCTTAGTATTTTCAAGAGGAGTTAGTACTTGTTTGTAAGGCTGCAGAGCCTTTGTTAGGAAAACAACTAAACGTTTGCTGGATTTTGTTATATTCAATGTGTGTATTAAAGAGCTAAGGGTTCTAAAGAGGAATCCTGTAATAAAATAGAAGGGAACATTTCACTGTATCCTGCGTCACGTGGTCAGTTTTTTTTTTGTTTTTTTTTTTTTTCTTATAGTGTTTAGCGATCGCTTTTACTACCATGTCACCGCAAGCGACGTTTATGTAGTGGTGGCGCGAAATTTCATCCAATAAGAGTGAAACACATCTAGGAGTTTGGATTTGTATATTAGGCCGACAATTTCAGTATTTGGGGTGTATGCCGCAAAACTTTCATAGGATAGGTCTGCGAGTGTTAGGATCGTGAAAGTCAATGAACAAATCAAATAATAATCAAATAAACGTACTTCTGGCTAGCAATGACGTGTTCGTCAGATATTTGTAAAGTATTTAACTTGTATGCAAAGGTGCTTGATAGGGGATATATAGGAATGATGACATAGCTATTACTTCCAGTAATTATGAGTGTAATTTCGGAAATAGAACTGTACCTGTCCCTTTTCCCACCCCAGATTGAGCTCAACAAAGTGTTCGCCGACGAAGAGTAATTAGAGAAGCCGAGGGCAATGCTAAATTCACTCAGGTATGCGTTAGATAATTAGGATCACCCACAATACTGCAAATTCCCTTCATAAACGACTCAACCACCAGTTTGCAACGAGCTGACGCAAACTTGGGGCCACAACGAGAAGGCCACAATGCATAAAATCTGTATTAGGGCATGTTTAATTGCAGTAAGCTAACAGTACCTCGCAGAAGTCATTTGGAAGCTTAAAGGACGAAACTCCATCTGCAGCTTTTGAGCCGTCAGTGTATACAATACAGTTTTTTGAGTATTTAATTATCAAGTCATGAAATAGGCATTTAAATGGAGTTGTTTTGGTATTACTTTTAATCTGGTTAATCGTTTCCAGAACTATGTAATTTAAACAGGAACCAGAGTCGAGAGATTTGGTAGTTAATGAAATGTTAAGATTTGTTGCTTCAGAACATTAATTGTTAACCCTCAGATGAGATGGTATCTGATTTGTTCTGGATGCTGTGTATTCATCTTGATATTTCTTTAAAAACAAGTATATCATATGAACAACTGCTACAACTTTGAGAACATATTGTTTTATTAAGTGTTTTCTTCTTATGCACCGGGGCAGATGGAGATGTTGAGTTATATATCACACAAACACATAACAGATTAGGACATATTAATGCCTTATATTTTATAGTAACCATTGAATGATCCGATCTCCAGTTATGCGAAGAAAGGTATCCTAACATATGTATTCTTTACATTTGATTTTGCTTTAAATCTTTTATGTGAGGAAAACAGGATAATCTGTTATCATAAAAGAGTTCTATAATTTTAATTATTTGAACTCTTTGTAGTTCCTTTTTTTTTTTTCGATATAATTCTGGATGTTTTTCTATGTGTTTATATATGTTGGATTTGTATTTTACGACTGTAAAAGCTTTAATTTGGAACTATTTTGAGTCATACAGAGATTTTGTATTCGATGGTGGTCTATATTTTGAAGTTTTACTCTATAGATCAGTGTTAGGTCATCAGCATATAAGTTAGCTTTTCTGAGGAGGAATTGCTTTCTGAATAACATTTATACCAATTAAAACAAGGTCACATTTATGATAGCACCCTGTGGAGCCCCAATTTAGATAGTTGATATCTTGAAGAGTGTATTATTGATACATACCTGTAAAACTCTTTGTTGTAAGAAACGACATATGAAACGTAGTATATTTACTTTCTATTTCCTTTTATACAGTTATCTAGTAGTGTCTATATAATATCTTCTCCCTATAAAGTTTCGTAAACTTTCTCTACAGCTTAACATATAATGGTTGAGTATTGACCATTAACAATTTTATGCGTTATTTCAGTTTCCAGTGCAATTAAGTTACACTCATCAACAGCAAAAATTTTAACATGAGGGCTGTATACAATTTTTAATTAATTGAGCTCCCTTATGACGTTATTACTAAAAGTTGCCAATTGCTTCTTATGTTTATAGATTGGCTCATATAGATGACCGTAAGGTGTAACTAGATAAGAATATAAAGGGATACAGGGGATAAATAAAGATACTTAAAAGTATCATATGATCCTATCTTAGGTTTATTGTGTTGAGGAACGGAATAACATATAATTGTCTTATTATAAACCGGCAAAACAATGATTCATCTACACTCCAGTTCTTCTGTGAGAAGTATCTTGGAGTACAGATTATTAAAACAGAAATCAAATTTTGTCTTAAAACGCTACAACAAAGTTTGTGACGTGCTGTAAAATTAATTTAATAATATTGCATTACACTTGCTGCTAGCAACGCCATGTTGTGTATATGATCCTAACAGTTTCTGTTGCATTTGCGGGGAAGTGGTGTTTACTGAGCAGCGGAAAATATCACTCCTTTAATAAAAACAGCTTATAATCTTTATTTTGGTGAATTGTGCAAATTAGGAGATCAAGATAATATTTCGACTCCACAAATTTGTTGTAAGATGGTACACAAATCATCTGGATTAGTTGTGACCTTCGATGTTTTTTTCGCCATTCCAGTTATTTGACTGAAGCCAACAAATCACACAGACGACGGTATATCTTGTATTGTTCCTCCTATCCGAGGTATGATTAGTTATGAATAGAAGACTATTAAACATCCCAGTATTTATTCTGCTCTTGTTCTGTATAATAATATTTATAGTCTTCATGTGGTATTTCTAGCTTGATTCCATGTTTCCCTTTTAGAAAATCTTAGTCATAATCTGCAAAACTGAAAGAGTCATAAAAATCTTCTACTAGCAGTTGTATTATTTCTTGGTAGGTACATAGTTAATGTTAGTTTGTTATTTTCTGGCTGTAAGACAGTTTATTTGCATTCTATCATTGATTCCTTCAATTCTTTAATTGCAATCCAACCTTTAGGGATTGGTGTTTGACATTTAATGATGATAAACATTTACTTCCTTTAATTAGTTTTCCTGGTGCACCTCTATGTTTCTGTAAGTTGGTCTGTTTTTTTTAAGGATAGAGTGCCTTTTATATTTGTTGTATGCAATCAATGTTTTTATATTTAATTGCCTTTTTACAGATGTCGTTTATCCAGGGAACTATTTTTCGTTTAGATTTTACATTATTTTTGGTATGCTGTTTTTTGCAGTTTCTATTAAGGAATTGGAGAAATTTCCATTAAGTTAACGATGGTTGTTTTGTGGAATTCATAGGGGGTCAAGACTTTTGTTTTTGTTTATCAAAACTTATTTGAAAATTTTACCTATCAGCTTTCTTCTAGCTAAGCTTATAATGGGTGTATGATGCTTAGGTGTATATTTTTAGAATTGGTCACGCCCATATAGCTCCTCACTAGCATTCCATTCAAATAAGTGGGCTATATCTGAGGCTCAGAGTGATATATCCATAGTACTTACGGCGCTATGAGGCAAAGTCTATGTTGATTCACCAGTATTTAGAATCATTGTGTTGTTTGGTTGATTATAATTACTAATAATGAACTCTCTTCTATAATTACATCTACAACCATATATTGTATTGCGACTATTGAAGTCACTAACAAGAACGGATGATATAAGTGATTGTTTGAGCACTTCTGTTCATACATCTGAGCTTAATTATATACTATTTGTTAAGTAAGCATTGGTGACACACAATGTGGATAAATAGCAGACTCTACCTTAGCTTCTAAAGCTCTGTGTATATCAAGTTGCTTATTTGCTATTGAATCCTTAACATATGTATATGGCTACACCACTACTAGCATTGGCACCGTTTATAAATCTTTTGGTATGGCCATCATAATGTTTAATTTTACTAATCACATTAGTCTTATATGTTGTTTCTTGTAAACTTAGTACATCCAGAAACCAATTGCTAATAAGGATTTTTTTAAATATTCAGACTGAGTTTTGATACTGCTTATATTCTGTTTACATACGTACTGAAGGAGCCGTGTTGATTTCTTAAAATGCTAGTTTATTGACAATTTATGCAAATGCTTTCTATTACCCTGAAAATGGATTCTTCAAAGTTAAACAAGAATTGAGTACTTTCCATAAACATGTGAATGTATTTTTAACTCGCTTATTCCTGAGGAGTTCACATAACTTTTGCATAACTCTATTAAGCCATGAAAGTCAGTTGTATCGTTTAGAACTTTTGCTGCAATACGGAGTGAACCAACCATGTTTTGTATTAAATCAATCAGATTTGCTGAAGCTGAGAAGCTACTCTGGCTTTTCTTCAATGATCTTTTTCGATGGAAGCAAACCTTTGATAATTTGATTATTTTTTATCCAAAGGCTTTGGTTTCTTACTGACAGTTTTAGAAGATATCTTACTATTTTCTTTTTAGAGTCTTCATCTGAAGAAGCATCAGAGCTTATTAAATTTCACTGTCAGGCTGGGTGGTGGAGGCTGAGCTGCTTGGTGAGCACGTTTGTTTTATGGGAGATATTAACGTCTGATTTATAGTTGTTAGTTTAGAAGGTGCCTTCTGGTAGATGGTCTTTTGAATTTTAGCTACCTGTACCACGAGGTTATTGAATTCTGTTTTGTCAGATTCATCGCTGCATCCACCAGCAGTGCATTGGTTGCTGATAGTATTTTTTCCTAACGAATTATGTTGATTGACTGTACTCCCATCAAGTGCTGCGAATTCTTGTTTAGAAGGTTTATTGCCTATGTTAGACTTAAATTTTGAACTGTTAGGTGATTTTTCATTACCATATTCTTACTCTACTTTGCTCAATGTCCATCTTGTTTGGATATTGTATGCTTTGCAGCTGTATTCGTATGATCGGCTTTCTTAGAAAGTCATACCTGATTTTTGGGGTATATTATTACACCTGTACGAGTGAACAAATGTGAAGTCGGTGAGAACTTTAAATTGAAGCTCCAACTGTCGCATTTGTAAGCATTTTAAAACATCTTTGGTGGTCTGTAAGAGTATCAATATGCCCTAACTCTGGAGGTGTTTGCCACGACTTCAACAGGTATTCAAAGGAGAGAGAATGAGTTTCAATAGGCAATCACTTTCGAGGGAAAATTCGGAGCGTGGAGTCATAAGCATAACCGCATCGAGAATCGAAAGAAAACTGTAGGGCAGAAATGCTGCCAAAGCAACGAGAAAGGACATTTATTTGAACACAGGCTTATTTCTTAAATTAGTTGGAAGAAAGAAAACATTGTTGTCTGAATAATAAAAATCAGTTTTTATTACACAGGAACTGTGTTAGGAGCAGGAACTTAAAGCCACGAAAGAGGTGCTAAAACTCCATTTGCCGAAATCGAGAAAATAATGTCCGGTATGAGAGAAAATAGACACCAAAATAGAAACCCCATTTGAGAAGATGGAATGTAACATGGGAAAGGTGTAAGAGAAAGTGAAACCGGGAAGGGATCAGATGGAAGACGAAATGGGTTCCGGCATGAAGAAGATGAAAAATAAATAACGACTGGGAATTGTGCGACGAGGAACCTAAAGACAGGGTTATCGAACAAAATCGACAAACAACTAGATGGAGGATATTGAAGAACGAATTAGAACTCTGCGGAAGGATGAAGAACATTTACCAACGCGTTGATACCCATTAAGATTTCGGGATATGTGTTAAAGCCCTGGAGGAAGATTCAACGACAGCGCTAAAGAACTAAACGCAATGGTGAAAAATATGCTTGACTGTCAGTTGATGGACCAGAAAGTCGAGGCGAAAGGACACAAAACATCTGCATGTGTCATCTCAGTGGGACGGAATAGTGGAGGTATGCTTAACACGGGAGAGGGGTAGCTCCGGAAAGTAGTATACATGCACCAATGATTTGCGATGTACAGTGTACTTATTCCTTCTGGTATACAGAGCATCAGTGACAAAACCTCAGACATTAGCTGGGCTTTATTCGATAGAAAGCTAAAACTATCATATGATATATTGCTTGGCAGGCCTCCTGATACTGTCCAACCGACAAAGGCTTATGTCGGAGTGTTAATGGCTTAAGGAATCCATCATCTCGTCAGGGAGCACTTGAAGCTGGGAAGCGACCTATGAGGACAGGCTTTGTCGGTGCCGAATTCCAGAATGGTGATCTCGTAAGGATCAATCATTTCACGAGGACTAAAGAGATCCCGCAAAAGTGAAAACGTTTCTAGTACGGCCCATATAAGGTAAATCGTTGTGGAATATCGCACCTGTAGTCATTCCCGAGGAAGACTGATGTAGACTCATGGTGATCGGCTTTCACTATATCGCGGAATTGTCCGGGACGATCATTTCTGAGAAGGTAGCTGCGTGGGGTACGTATGTCACTTTAGTATCTGGATTTTGACGACCAACTGGCCTGTTAGAGACGTAAAGTTACAAAACCGCTATGGAGAAATGGAAGCCCTTTTCGTCTTTCTCACGGAGCTTCTAGAAATTAGCTCACTTATATATAAGCGTACATGTCAGCGAATGAATGGTTCATGTTGCAGCATGAAGTGATATTTACTTAGAGCGTTCTTCGAGTGAGGTTATGACAACTATGACGTGAGTGTGTGCTGCTACTGCGAGAAATTATAGAGGTGTTATTTCCGAAGCCCCAGAGAGTGAAACGAAAGAATAAACATGGCGCTTCACATATTAGTCATTTCACCTCTAGCGCGAAGAAAAGGGTAATGACAGGGAGAATTAAGCA
This sequence comes from Hymenopus coronatus, assembly GCA_030762935.1. Taxonomy (NCBI): domain Eukaryota; kingdom Metazoa; phylum Arthropoda; class Insecta; order Mantodea; family Hymenopodidae; genus Hymenopus; species Hymenopus coronatus. Next base: position 204,312,797 of record CM060900.1, on the reverse strand, counting down.
AAATCATATTAATAACCTTGAGGAGTGAACAGAGTATGATGTTTGTAAAGTGCAGTGATAATTGAATCAAATTCATAAATGAAGTGACATGGAAAACAGACAAATACGCAGTATTGTAGCCAAGTTCTTGAAATTTACTTATCACAAAACTAAATAACTGGCAATATAGCTCTTGCCAAGTATATTTTTTTAGTATTAATTTAAAATTAAATTAGCAATACAAGGAGGATGTTGACGCAGAGATCCCTTTTGACTTGCAGCCAGTTTAACGGAAATTTCCTTGTCAGCGAGAAGCACGCTGTTTCCCGGCGGAGTCAGACATCCATAGGCCATTAAAACCAAGCGCATAGATTTCTCATATACTACAATAACCGTAAACCCAGCCGCGCCGTGGCCGAGTGGTTAGACCACTCGCCTCTCACCTAGAAGTTTCGGGTTCAATCCCAAGCGACTGCATGTGGGATTTGTGGTGGACAAAGCGGCGCAGGGGTGTTTTCTCCGGTTTCCCCCGCCATCGCATTTCACCGGTGCTACGTCTTCATGTAACATCAGTGTCATCGCCTACGGCATCATTTGTAATAAAAGCGGGCGTCAGACACTGTCAAAGATGAGGCTAGTAATTATAAACTTATGCCGCCAAACATCTCTCACACATTTGAACAAAATTTGCATTGCTTCACTAATTCTTTTTGCTCATGTAAATAAAACCATGTTGGTAGGTAAAAAGAAATATAATAAATGAACACAGGTTAACAAAGCGCTCATTATCATTACACAAAGCCAATTACAAAAATTAGTCCCATCCCATTGTTGCGTAATTGTAATTCCAAAATACAGCTACATTATAGGATATTCATTTTAGAAGTTTAGTGGTCGAGATTTTCAGGATTTCTAAATCCTGTGCAAACTTTCCCATAGTTTTTGGAGGACTTCACTCTAACTTTTCTCTGGTGTCGCCGAGTTATTGTGTAAGAACACGTAGTTTACTTTTCGAGATTACTCCAAGTTTCTCCGTGAAGCACGTGAACAGCAAACCTCTGTGTAAATATCTATTATCGATTGGAACAATGCATGAAGACACTCTCTGCTAAGCTATATGGTTGAAAACGGAATTGGCGGTACATGTATTTGGAACACAAAATATCCCATGAGATACTCATTACCATGTTACATAAAAACTACCACATATTTCATATTATGCCTACCATTTGTTACATATTCTGAGGCATTTGAACATTTCACAGAGAAGTATCGCTTTGCTACTTTACAGTGCATATTCTTGCAACAAAATCTGCACACTGATAATACTATTTCCTATTCCAAATAATGAGTGCAAAATGTAACAATATAAATACAAAACAGCTCTAGGCACGTGCACGTTACAAAAATATACTGAACCAGATAAATCAATAATATAACATATTACCACAATATGTTTGGTGGAACCTAATACTTCTTATTTAATGTATCAAAATGACCCGAAGAGTTTTATGCAGAAAAAAGAAGCAAAGGAAAGAAAGCTTTAAAATTTGGCTCATAAACACTTAACACCACGAGTTTCCAATTCCTACTTTTTTTCTGAAAAGGGAGTAGTAAGTAGCTGAGGTTTTAAATGAATTAAAATGACACCAAGGATAATTCTAGTGCTAGTGTATGATTAACGTTTTATGATGCTTTAACTATGGTTTATAAACACTTTGTGTGACGTCAAAGTAGGTTTAACGAACAATAGGGCAGTTCATTTTATTATATTTGTTTTGTTATGGAACAGAAATATTAAGAATTAGATTTCCTAATTTATTTCTAGCTGAAAGTAAGTACCCTGAAGAAAAAGAAACAATTATTTACAAAATGAAATACTTTTAAGATAAACTATAGCTTAAATATTACTAATATAAAGTGAAAGTAATATATATTTCATTTAAGAAGAAAATTAAAATCACCGTAGCAGTGGAATAATAATTATGAAGCATTTGCGATCTTTGAGATATTTTCTTAGGAAATAAAATTCACTTCTTGAGCTTTCTGGTGCGGGTATATGAATTCCTCTTCATCCTTCTCAATTTTTATAACCGCGAAATCAACAAGAGATAGAGACTGAGATTCCGCTGAGAAAAAAATGTACTTAATATAGTTATATTGCAACTACCTTCTACTTTGAAACTATAATGAACTGTTTTCAAAATATCCGTTGTTTACGCGCGCGCGCGCGCGCACACACACACACACACACACACAAATATGTGAACATATATATTGCAGCACCTAGAATATAATAAACCAGTCGTCTTCGACTTCGAAATCATAAACTACACTTCTAAAACAATTCGTTATTATATTTCATAGATTTTCCTAGGCTGAAACTTAATGCGACATCAAGAAGGTACCTTATGAGCATAGATGCAACATTTCTTACGCTTCAAATATTGTATATATTGAGTAAATGCCCATAAAAACGTATTCTTTATCTTTGGAGTTTACATCGCAATATATTATTACTATTGCTGCTGCTACTACTACTACCACCACTACTGTTGTTAGAGTCCAGAATGTGGGCACCATGGTTGATTGGTTAGACCACCTGCCTCTCACCAAGGTTCGATTCCAGGGGAGCTAATGTGGAATTTCTGGTGAACATAGCGGCATCCAGGCGGGTTCTTTCGCCATTCATTTCACCACCTGCTACACAATCACTTTACTTTCATCCATTTCATAACACCTTCTTCTGCACACTCAAACTCGGCTTCAGGCTGATAACCCATACTTGGTATTCCCTCTGATCCAGAGTTCTTAACAGACAGCTGGATTACATGTTCTCCATACGAGGAGGGTAAATAGCGAAAGGAGAGACGAAAATTCCATCCATATCAGTATATTCTGTCTTTTTATGAATAAAACATGCATTATACACTTTTAAGGAATTCTAAGTTAATCACATAAAGAATATACGCAACATTTACTTAAATACTAGCCTTAATGATTTTGAGTGAAAATTTAAATTTCTTGATTTTATATATATCTTAGTTTAGCTTCAGCAATCAGAACTATAAAAAGAAAAACATAGACAAATTAAAGGCTTTTCCTATATGGAAGATCACATTTTACCGACGATCCTCTAGAGACTGGGTCTCATGAATTTATTTATTACATCGACTATTTTGAGAATAATGAAGAGGAAATATAGAGGTTTCAGGAAACTACCCCAGAAGTAATGTAATCCAAACGCACACTATTTCAGGAAGGCGACTATTGACGAATACAAAATTGTCTGATTGCAGTCAGCTTCAAGGCTTAAACCGTGGCTTAAATTTTATTAATGTTTTTTTCTATTTGATTGTTTTAAAAATGTTTGGGTTTGGTAGACTGTATGTTTATTTTGATTAAATTCTGTTACATTTATAAAGAAATATTCTCTTGGCTTTTAAATTCTTAACGCCACAAGTATACAATTCGTACTTTTCTTGAAAAGGAAGTAGCAAGCAAGTCGAGGTTTTAAATGAATCCAAATGTTACCAAAGGCAGTTCTAGTGCTAGTGTATGACTTATGTACATTCTAAATACGAAAACGTACATTATGGTCTACCTATGGACCCGTCTTTTGAGTCAAACTTTCGGGGAGTTTGGAGCTACCCAATTTCCTTTTTCCAGTACTTAATAGCAATTTACATTCTTCTAAAACTATTCAAATCATTCACTAAACTTGCTTTAGAATATAAGAGTCTTCTAAGTGGTTAATGTTTTTGATTGTTCTGTTTGTGAGTGTTTATATAGCTCTTAAATATCTCCAATTAAAGTTCCAAAAGTGTAATCTTTGCACAGAGGACTAAAGACAATGGCTTTATTAGATCAGATAGGGATATTATTCTGTGATTGTTGTGGCAAAGAGCTAACTACGGCGAATACTTTATGTGGCAGTTGTAAAATATTACAAAACTTATTTAAATAATTAATTATATTATGTCCGTCCTTAATCATATTTACATGAATATAAGGTCTGTTGTAGTTTCAGAAAAAGTGTACTGTAATTTAAAGTGGACTAGATATTTTGACAATGTATGAATGTATGCATAGTTTGGGATGTTATAGTGCACAGCATTATCGTCTCTAATTAGTATTACTGATCTTTTACTGGTTTTCGTTGCTGTTGTTTTCGAATGTAATATAAAGTAACAAAGAAGAATAATGTATTACCATAGGTTTTAATAAGAAGTGATTCACAAAATTTACTTTCCAAAACATGAGGCCCTTATGATACGTAAATAAAATATAAGGTATTTGCGACTTCTACTAACCTGTAGAAGAAGGAGCACAGACTCGAATATAGAAACGTCCCATAAAATCAAGATGGGTGGATAACCTAATTATATTGATGATATGAACTATCATTCCACGTCCACTTTACCTTAGTCACAATGAAAAAAACACCCTAGATATTATAAACTCGCCTTAGTGTAACACTTTTGCACCTCCAACATCACGCCTGCGTGTAAACTTCCTAGAATATACTGCAAAAATACATTCATATCTCTCGAAGCAAGACAAATGCTAAAGTACATCAGGCTGATTCTCTTTGTTTCACATTAGTCGCAAACATTAAGGTGAATGATCTGGGAAATTTTCCAGTAACGCGAAATACTGCATTGAGTGTTTTTGAAACGTCCGTTTATGAGATATTTGTCATTCTTGTTTTTAGATGCAAACAATATGCCCGTTTAGGAGATATCTGTCATCCTTGTTTTTAGATGCAAGTTTAGTTTAAGAATTGACAAGGTTAAATATTTAATACACCCTTAAAGTTATTAATAATTGAACAACAAATAATATAGTTATTTGTTTAATTACTGCATGTGTGCACAGTTGTAGCAGAGATCCGCACACGTGCCTGTGGTGCCACAAGTAGTATAAGCGGGCGCTAAACACTACCAAAAAGAAACCCCCCCACAAAAAAAGAACAGATTCGTAGAGTTTAAATCGCAATAATTTTAAAACATATTCCGATGACATACTACAAATACACTCACTGATCATGGCCGTGACATTCGTTACTAGGTTTCAGGTTTAACTATTTGCTAATTTCGGATGTTATGTACAATCACTTGTATTATGGTTTATTTTAGCCCGATTTCTATTGAACCGTTGAATTTTGCTTGAGCCATTTAACCTTAATGCTAAACACAAGTGTTTCCTTAACTAATACACACCAACGTATTTTTGTTGCAGAAACGCTTGGTTTTCAAGGCAGATATCAATCATTCAGCTTTCGAAGTCTTTATTCACAAAGCCTTTTTCATTAAAACGATCAATAATCACCTGGTCACACAATAACAGAGGCATTAACTTTGCAAACGCACTTTTTGCACAAAATGCAACTCTTGGCTGTACCCTGGTTTTTGTACCCTCTGCTTTTCCCAAAGGAAAACGTGTGTGTTAAAATAACTTCCAATATATTTGATAACGACGTGGTATTACGAGACAAGCTTTGTGTATACCGGCAGCACTTACATAGTGACAATTCAATTCTGATTCAATTCAATACAGTTTTGGAAGTAAGAATGACTCTTCAATGGCACTGCTTCCTTATAATTGGGAGCACATACTCAATGAACTGGTGACCTTACTCATACAGCTTCATAGAATAGTGAACCTGAGAGCGGATTATGCAGCGGCACTGCTTGATTATACTCGCAGGACTTACTCAATGAACATTGGTGACGTTACTGAAGCATTCCATGGAGTAGCGGAAGTAAGATATAACTCTGCGCAGGCACCGCTTGTTTATACTGACAGTACTAACTCAATAACAACTGGTGCAGTAACAGATTCCGTTTTGATGACTAACATACAGAAGAAGTAAGAATTGATATTCGATGGCACTTCTATTTAATACAGGTAGCGCTTCGTCAATGGCAACCAGTGACGTTAGTGATTCGGTTTAGTAGAGTGGTGGAAGAGCTAACTCTGAGGTGTCACTGTTTATCCTGATACAGTTTATTTGAGTAACTGGTAGTAGAAGTAAGAACTGGCTGCGTATTTGCACTCTTGTTTATACTCACAGCGCTTACTCAATGACTACTTATGACGTTACTGATGCTGTTCAGTAGAGTTGCGTTAGAGAGTACTCTGCGGTGGCACTGCTTGTTTATACTGACTGCGCTTAATCAATGGCAACTGGTGAAGTCACTGATCACTTCCGTAGAGTTGTGAAAGTAAGAGTTGACACTATGGTACTGTGTGTTTTCACTGGCAGCACTTATTGAGTGAACTGGTGACGTTACTGATCCAGTTCAGAGTGTAAGTAAGAGCGGAATCAGTGGTGGTACTGCTTATTTATACTGGCGGCATTTAATCAATGACATCTGGTGACGTTACTGACTGAATTCCGTAGAATAGCGGAAGTAGGAGCTGACTGCACAGTGACACTGTTTGTTTATACTGACAGCACTTACCCAAATACAACTGGTGTCATCGCTAATGCAGTTCTGTGGAGTGTCAGAAATAAGAACTGACTCTTTAGTGGCACTGCTAGTTTATTCAGGTAGCGTTTAATCAATGATAACTGGGGACTTTGCTGATAACAGTTCCATGGAGTGATGGACGTAAGAGATGACTCAGACGTAGCACTGCTTGTTTATACTTCCAGCATTCACTCAATGACAACTAAGGATGTTATAGATACAGCTCAGTTGACTAACTGGTAACTGAGGTAGCAACTGACTATCCAGTGGCACTGCTTTTTTACACTGGAAGCGTTTACTCAATGACAACTGGTGACGTGGTGCCACTGCTTGTTTATACTGTTAGGGCTTACTCGATGACCTCTTTTGCCGTTATTAATATAGTTCAATAATGTCGTAAGAGCAAGAGTTGTCTCAGTGGATGAAGTAAAACCTGACCCTAAAGTAGCACTGCTTGTTTAAACTTCCAACACTTTTCCAATGACAACTGGTATCGTTAATGACGTAGTTCAGGAGGGTAATGGAAATAGGAGTGCACTCTATTGTAGTTCTGCTTGTTTATATTGGCAGTGCTTACTCGATTAAAACAGGTGACGTCAGTAATACAGTTCCATAGAGTGGTGGAAGTGAAATCCATCTGGTGACTGTACTGATAAACTTCACTAGATTGGCGGAAGTAAGCGCTGAACCAGCGGTGACACTGCTTGTTAGTACTGGAGCACTTACTCAATTATAACCGGAGACATCACTGATACAGTTCAGAAGAGTGGTAGAATCAAGAGATGTTTGCGATGGTACTATTTGGTTTTACTGGCAGCGCTTACTCAGTTACAACTGGTAAAGTTACTGATTAAGTTCCGTAGAGTGGTAGAAGTAAGTACTGACTCCTCGGTGGAACTGTGTGTTTATACTGGTAGCACTTACTGAATGACAACTGTTGACGTTACTGATAGAGATCCGTGGAATAGTAGAAATAAGCGCTTACTCTTCAGTGACACTGTTTGTTTATACTGTGAGCACTTACTGAATGACAATTAGTGGGATTACTGATACACTTCAGTAGAGTGTTAGAATTAAGAACTGACACTACAGTAGTACGGCTTGTTTATACTGGCAGCACTTATTCATTGACAACTGGTGACATTGCTTACAGAGTTCAGTTAATAACTGGTACTAGAAATAAGAACTGACTCTGCGGTGACACGGTTGTTTCTACTGGTAGTGCTTACGCAATTACAACTGGTGACATTCCTGATCAAGTTCAGTAGAGTAGGTGGTGGTAAAAATAAGAAATGACTCTTCGGTGGCACAGACTCGCAGCACTTATTCAACGAAAACTGGTAGTGTTACTCATATTGTTCAATAGTTTGGTGGAAGTAAGAATTGATGCTGCGGTGGCATTCCCTTTTATACTGGCAGTGCTTATGCAATGATAACAGTGACGTTACTGATACAGTTCAATAGTTGGTGTAAGTAGTGACTCTGCAGTGACCCTGCTTCTTTATATTGGAAGCGCTTCCTCAAGAATAACAGTTGATGTTACTGATATAGTTCAGTAGAGTGGGAAAATAGGAGCTGATTCGGTGGTGGCAGTGGTTATTTATACTGGCAACGCATACTGAATGAGAACTTGTGAGGTTACTGATACAATTCTGTAGAGTGGTGGAATTAAGAAATGACTGTAGAGTGGTACTGGTTGTTTATACTAGCAGCACTTACTCAATGACAACTAGTGACGTTACTGACAGATTTCATAGTACGAACTAGTAGTAGAAGCAAGTAATGATTTTACAGTGGCACTTTTTCTTTATATTGGCAGCGTTTGCTTAGTGACAGCTAGTGACGTTATACATTTCAGTTGAGTGATGGAAGAAAAGAGTTAACTATACGGTAGCACTTTTTGTTTATACTGGAAGCAATTACTGAATGACAACTGGTGACATTACTCATAATGTTCAGTACAGTGATGGAAGTAAGAGCTACCTCTGCGGTGGCATTAGTTCTTTATTTTGGAGTACTTACTCATTACAGCTGGTGACGTTATTGATACAGTTCAATTGTGTAACTGGTAGTAGAAGTAAGAATTGATTGTGTGGTGGCACTGTTTTTTTTTTTCTTTCTTTTTTTACTAGCAGCGCTTACTCAACGACAACTGTTGACGTTACTCCAACTGTTCAGTAGAGCGGTGGAAGTAAGAGCTGACTGTGTGTGTTTATACTGGAAGTACTTACTAAATGACAGCTGATGATGTTACTAATACAGTTCAGTAGAGTGGTGGAAGTAAGAGCTGACTCTACATTCCAACTTCATGTTTATATTGGCAGCACTTAACTAAAACTGGTAACGTTACTAACACAGTTCACTAGAATGGAAGTAAGAGCTGGCTCTGCGGTGGCACTGCTCGCTTATACTGGTTGCACTTATCAATGACAAACGAGGAGGTTACTGATACCGTTCAATTTACTACCTGGTAGCAGAAGTAAGGACTGACTTCGGTGGCACTGCTTGTTTGTACTGGCAGTACTTACTCAATAGCTACTGGTGACGTTAGAATGCTGATAGAGTTCAGTAGAGTGGTGGCAGTAAGAGCTGTCTCTGTGGTTGCACTACTTGTTAATACTGGCATCGCTTACTCAATGGCTACTGGTGACGTCACTGATACAATTCATTAGAGTGGTGAACGTAAAAACTGACTCTAAAATAACACTGCTTGCTTATTATGGCAGCACTTACACAATAAAAACTGGTGACATTATCATACAGTTCAGTAGGTTGGCGAGGTAAGAACTCACTCTGCAGTGGCACTGCCTGTCTATATTGGAAGCACTTACTCAATGACAGCTTGCGACGTTACTGATATAGTTAAGTGGAGTAGCTGGTGGTGGAAACAACAGTGCACTCTACGGTGGCACTGCTTGCTTATACAGGACGCGCTTACTCAATGACAACTGATGACGTTTCTGATGCAGTTCCGTGGACTGGTGGAAGTAAGAGCTGACCCTGGAGTGTCACTGAATATTTATACTGGCAGCACTTACTCAATGATAACTGCTAACGTTACTGATATAGTTCACAAGAGTGTCGCAAGTAAAGTTCTGACTCTGCAGTGATACTGCTTGTTAATACTGGTAGCATTTACTCAATGACAACTAGTGGCTGATACTGATTCTGTTAATCAGAGTGCTGGGAGTAAGAACTAAACTTTCAGCGGCACTGCGTGTGTATTCTGGGATCACTTACTCAATGAAAACTGGTGATGCTACTGATATCTTTCCGTAGAGTGGTGGAAGTAAGAGCGGACTCTTCAGTGTCCTTGCTTGATTATACTGGCAGCGCTTACTGAATGACACCTGGTGAAGTTCCTGATACACTTCAGTAGAGAGGGAAGTAAGAACTAACTCTTAATTCGCTCTGTTTGTTTATACTGGTAGCGCTTACTCAATGACAGCTGATTACGTTACTGATAAAATTTCGAGGAGTGGTGGAAGTAAGTGCCTACTATGCTGTGGCACTGCTTGTTTATACTGGAAGCACTTACTCAATAAAAATGGTGAAGTTACTAATAGAGTTCTATTGACTAACTGATTGTAGAAGCAAGAACTGACACTGCGGTGGCTCTGCTTGTTTTTTTTCTAGCAGTGCTTACTTAAGTTACTGATACAGTTCAGCAGAGTGGTGGAATTAAGGGCTGTCTCTGCAGTGGCTCTGCGTGATTTTATTGGCAGCACTTACCCAATGAAAACCTGTGACATTACTGATACGATTTTTTAGCGCGTTGGAAGTAAAAGCTGGTCTAAAATGGCACTACTTTCTTATGCTGGCATCACGTACTCAATGACAGAGTGCAGTAGAGTTACTGGTATTAAAGGTGGGATCTAACTCTGCAGTAGCATTTCTTGTTCATTCTGGCTGCGCCTACCCGATCAAAACTGGCGATACAGTTTTGTAGAGTGGTAGAAGTAAGGGTTGACTCTAAATGGCACTGCCTCTTTATACTGGCAGAACTTACTCAATGAAAATGATTCAGTTCAGTAGAGTCGTGGAAGTAAGAGCCTGGCTCTGCGCTGGCATTGCTTGTTTATACTGGTAGCGCTTACTTAATGAAAATTGGAGACGTTAATATACAGTTCCGCGGAGTGGTGCAAGTAAGAACTGACTATACAGTGGCACTGTTTCTTTATAATTTCAACGCTTATTCAAAGACAGCTACCCAACTGATGCAATTGAATAGAGCGGTGGAAGTAAGAACTGACTCTCGGTGACACTGCTTGTTAACAATGGCAGCATTTACTCTATGACAACTTGTGATGTTACTGATACAATTGAGTTGAGTGGTAGAAGTAAGAACTGATTCTTCAGTGCCACTGCTTTGTTTTACTGGCGCCGCTCACTCAATGACAACTGGTGATATTACTGATACAGTTCAGTAGAATTTTGGAAGTAAGAGCGGACCCTGCAGTGACACTGCTTGTTTATACCGGCATTGCTTTCTCAATGACACTGTTATTTTACTGATGCAGTTCAGTAGAATACAGGAAATAAGAGCGGACTCTGCAGTGGCACTGCTTCATTATTTTGTCAGTGCTTTCTCAATGCCAACTAGTGACATTAGAACCTACTATGCGTTGAGCAGCGCGCTACGCTTACATTAGTCTTCAGAAAATGCACGAAAATAGTCAAAAATAGTATTTACATCCAGTAATTGTAGTGAAGCGGTGTGGTTTCGTTTTTGAACCAGAGGCCTTTATTGCAAATTAGAATTTCTATTATTTTCGGAGGTATGTACTCTGGTAAATTTCCTAACTTTTCACTGCAATTTACTACCGCCTGATGAAGCTGTCGCCATCAATATGTGTTACTTGATATTTTAAATTATAAGTGTTTAATGTGACAGAAGTGCTTCCATTTTAACATATCCTCTTCCAAACTTTTCAATTGCTTGCTCCCGAAATATGTTAAACCCAGGCAGAAGGAATTAAGTAATGGTTCTTATACAACGTCATCTCTGAAGCCAATAAAGTTTAATTTTCCTGCACAGTTATGTTGTGATAAGGCAATAATTGCTGATTGTGTGTAGTTTAGCATATTGATGTATGCACTGTAATGGTTTAGTGTTGTTATATAACGCTGTGGTCACTGTATCGTAGCAATTTTATCTCAATTATTTAAATAATCCTCAAACGTTCAACAGAGTCAACTTCACTCATTGGTAAGCGTGGAAAGCTTAAATAGCTATTTGATACAAAAAGTGTGCGCAATGAACTACGCCGTTTACTACTGTATGTTTAAAAATATAATGCACAGCACACAGAACATACAATTCTAATACATGCTCTGTTTATTGCCTTTAATCTGTTTTACAAGATTTTACAATTTAGCTTCTAATTTTTCAAACTTATTAACATTTTCCGCATGTCAAGTTTTTTTGTAACATATTATTTTGCTTTGATAGTGTTGCTGTTGCTCTAGAAGGCTTAAAGGTTGTGTTTTATTTGATAATACTTATATCATAATTATAGTTATTATTTTATCCGATCACGACATGTATAGCTTCATAGCTTTGCACAAGGAAGAAAAAGAATGAGAACCGCAATATGCATGATGCCTCACAATCAAGTGTATCAGTATGCACAGCAATGAAAAACAATTTTTCAATCCATTTACAAGCTGTGGTAGGTAAAACAGAAAGAAAGAAAGCAAGAAAGAAAGAAAGAGAGAAAGGAAAGTAGAAAGAAAGAAGGAAGAACAGAAGGAAAGCCCAAGGTATAGCCGCCATTTATAGAGCAATTAATGGAAATGCTGAAGAAACTAAGGCAAGAGAGCGCATGTGTGTATTCTACGTTGAAAGCAGGTTATTGCTTGGAAAGAAGTTGAAAATCATGCGCGTCGATGGCTCGCCTCCTAGGTTCAAAATTTTTCATAGTTTCATACTAGGCGTAACGCAAAAACAAGTAAAGGAATGATTGCCTTTTTATTTCCTGTGCTGCACAGAAAGTAATATTATGCAACTAAAAGAATTGGTGGATATTCAAAATATCATTATTCTAACAAGCACTTGGTATACTGCGGCATAGCTTTATTGTAAAAAGTCATCAAAATGCTTTTATTGTACAACAATAACATCAACAAGATTGTTCAAAACCAAACAATAAATTACAAAGAGCGCGTTGAGGTGTTCGTTGCCAGGAAAGCTTTTTTTTTTGTTTCTTTATTTTAAACAGTAGGATTAAGGAAAGGACAGTTAATACATCAAAAAGTATTTGAATTTCACTACTGCGCTGCGTCATTGTCTCGATAGACTGGTGTGTTACTTTAACATTGAATGGGGAGGAAAAATACTTCTACGTCCATCTAGCGGCAAATAAATAAATACTTATTCTAGGTGTTCGTCGCCAGGAAAGCTTCTTTGCTTCTTTATTTAAATTATAGGAGTAAGGAAAGGACAGTCAATACATAAAAGTGTATTTGATTTTCACTGCTGTGTCATTGTCTCAATAAACTGGTGCGTTAACTTAACATTGAATGAGGAGGAAAAATAAAGCAGTACTACGGCCATTTAGCAACAAATAACCGTGGTAACAGTGCTATGTGGCGGCTATTAACCGAAATGCGTTCCCTTGGCACTGTTATTATTTATATTATTAGACTTTGAAAACATCCCGCACTACTTTTAAACATTTTCTGTTCCACAGACCTTGTCGTGACAATAACGAACACAACAAAAAAAGAATTGTTCAATTGATGCAATCATTCGGAAGTGTTGCGCGTGAATACATTTCGGCGATATATATATATATATATATAGAGAGAGAGAGAGAGAGAGAGAGAGAGAGAGAGAGAGATCAGTATAATAATATAATATGAAAGTTTACAAAACACGTTTCATATCTATCCTGTCAATATCCAGACATGCAATACATATACTATTTAACTCGAAATCACACAGTCTTAATCCAAGGAGGAGATAGAGCACCCAAGGTGTTAAGCCTCACCCACCAACAGCACATTTCCGACCGTAAAATGGATACAGTCTTATAGCAGATAGCAGTTCGACACGTGCGGCATGTATCAGTTTTCCGCCCCTATGTACTACTCAAAAACATCAGAGGGACAAAGGTTTGAATATATGTATAGCTGCAGTGCTTGGGTTTGAAGTGATTCAGTGGACACTTATGTTAAATAAGTACTTAAGCTTTATGAATAATATGTATATTGTTCACTTGTCATTTCACAGAAGAACGGTGTCAGCGGAAATTACAGACACTGTTGAAAACTGAAGTAATATTCGAGGATTAGCGTTATCTGAAACTAACTTATAGTGCCTATAGAAGAATGACCGTTCTGAGTGGCTCAGTTGATTAGATGCTGGCCTTTCAGTAGATTTACTGGGATGTAAAATAACTCCTGCGGGACGACATTCCGAAACACCGGCGGCGCTGATCGTGGTAATTAACCGTGTCATTGACAAACAAATAATTGATTGGTGAAGGGCTTACCGTAGTACTTCTTCTTTACCTTCAGTCAGCCAACACGATACACTTCAAGGAGGCAGGAAGGGTTCGAATGGTCTTATAACTGTAGGAAGGTTAGGATATGCATGTAGTGGCTGTAGATATTAATGTGGCTAAATTTGTTGTTTTTTGGACTTGCAAGTGCTTTACTAAAACAAATATTTACTCTATGGAATTCGGCTACAATCGTGAAACAACCGCCAGAGAAGACGGATATGCAGTCAAATCCATCCTTCGGCGGCCAGAGCTACTAATGGGGACCGCAAAATCCTGAGAGTACCACCTGGTGATGATGTCAGTGACCAAGCAGTAGTAGGCCTACTTAGGCAAGCAGTTGTGTGACCACGAAGACATCATAAAAGCCTGCGATTAACGCCTGCTCACAGGAGAGCTCGACTAAGGTTTACACGGAAACTGACGGCTTTATCACTGCTTAAAGATGAATTTCGCTTTCATCCAACACAATGTGATGGAAGTCTGCGTGTGCATCGTCGCCGAGGTGAACTATTTGCAGAAAAAGCAATCCAGGAAATGGGCAGATTTGTTGGTGGTTCAGGCATGTGATGCTGTGGCATCACTATTGCTAGACAATGGTCATAAATGGACAGGTACATTGCTGAATTGTACTAGAGCATAATACATCTATGGCTTTCAAAATAGGGCCCCATGGAGCTAAAGTGCATACAGCAAAGTCTCAGCGGCCATCATAATGAAACTCTAGATTCCTATAGCGCACTGGCCTGCTAGAACTTCTGACTATGAATCTATTGAGATATATGGGATAAGTTTGACAGTAAGAGTCCGAGACCACCCTGTAGCCCCTCAGAGTTGTTAACAGTTTGCAGATGTCTTAATCAAAGAATCGGGGTGCATTCGACAAGAAGAGGAGCGTAGACCGATCAGAAATTTTCATCAAAGTGAGGCAGTAAGCAATTCATCCAAATGAAAGTCGCCCTCCGTGGTGTAATGGTTACCATGCTAACTTCATATACCCAAGGTCGCGGGTTCAAACCCGGCGGAAGACGATGGATTTTTTCGGGTGTAAACATCCATAGCATGGCTTCCTTCGGAAGGGAAGTAAAGCCGCTGCTCCCGTGTCATAGATTTGCGGCCTAATAGAGAGGCCTCTGAGCAAAATTAAGCGGTCTTTCATGCCCAATTTAGAATAGGACGCTGAGAACACCAGTAGTTAAAGAGCGTCCATTTCCATTTCTATCCAAATGAAGACCATATTAGGTATTAAAGTATTCCTTTATATGCCAACCTGAACTTTATAAGAAGTTGCCACTTCAGATTTCAACATAGTTTGCAGTTACGGCTTAGAGCTTGCTTGTATATATTGACAAGCGAACAGGATGTACACTGTTAGGCTTGAACATTTAGTAAATTACCTATCATTCTGAACCAAACTAATGTGGCAACATGTATACTAAAACCTTTGTCGCTCTAATAAGGACTGGAATATTCAAAGGTGTTACATGCAAAATATTACTTACTTTTAGTTGTGAATTCTTTATGTTTTAATTAAATATTTTCATTGGTTCTTATACAAGTATAACTGAAGAATTTTTACCAGCCTATTTACCATATTAAACATATTTACGTAACATGTAGCTGAAAAGTATATACATTAATACTTAAATCTGAAATTAGGAAAAGTGGTACACTCACATTTAGAGTTCCTCTGAAGGGTGGTGTGCTGTTACCAGCAGTTTCAACTCGAAGATGACGAATATAAGCACAGCGCGTTTAAGAGTAAAATGGCTTTGGCTTAAAGCCCCTTTCTGAAAAAAGATGTAAATTTTGGAAATTTTGGCCCTTAACAGCTTTGAGATTTCCAGTCTACAAATTATGGTGTTGAATGGTATATTCTATGATTCAGCAAAACTCAGAGGGCTAGTTAAAATCGAATTAAGTAGTTGCTGCTGCTTTAGAGACTAAATACGTATTTAGGTTAACATATACATATTAATGTAATAAAACATTATTATGTTAGAAAAGAAGATATCAAATAATAAGCGGCATAAAAAATAGAAACACAACGGAACGCATAACTCTGTCATACACATATCTGAATAATATCTTTGGAGCAAAATAAAAGCGATGACAAGAACTTGCTATTTTTTATCACAACATGATCTGTTTCACATTTCTTGGTGTAAATAAATATGTACTTGTAGGCACTAGAGGCTTCCTTTAGTGCACCGTTTTTTCCTTTCTATTAGTGTAAGGTAATTCATATCGGTTTGCATACATTGCCAATCTGCAAAACAATTTACTGTGCCGATTTCTAGAAAATTATATTTTCCCTCAAGTACAGTACCCTTCCTTTAAAGCTAAGTAAGATACTAAAGTCAGATCAGTGGCAATTGGGAGTATCTTCTAAACGGGAACAATAGATTACTTTTTTTTTTTTTTTTTTTTTTTTTCATACTTTGAAAGTGAGAATATTACGATTATGCATTATATTAATCTATGACACTTTTATTTAAACATTAGCACCTTAAGCTACTCTCTGAAATTCAGAAAATCCACAGTATGTGAAATATCTTATTGAAACTAACAGCAGTTATTATACACAAAATAGTAATAATTCTGTCATGTATCAAAATTCTAGCTTGCGTGGTTGTTCAAAAAATGATTTGTTTACTGTCAAAACTTATTATTCTAAAAAACGCAGCCACGTGATGCATTTTTTAAAATATTCATATACAAAAATCCAGGTTTACAGATAGAACTGTCGTATTATATTTTTTATACTAGCCCTAATTAAGTTGCGTTACCCGCCCCGTATGTAGGATGAACCCCGTAAGACTTACAAGTGTGTGGCTAGGGACAGAAGCCTGTCGGGGAGCCAACGGCACTTAAGCACAGAATTAATAACCCCGAACGAGTGGTCGGCCCGTAGCCAGGCATGAGCGTGAGGAAGTGGATGCCATGAAATGAAAGCGAAATGGATGGCTGATAATGGAAGCATTTTTGGAATGAGAGGCGGAGGAAATCGGAGTACCCGGAAAAAACCCACCCAGACGCCGTTTCGTCCACCACAAATCCCACATGCGGGTGCTTGCGATCGAACCCGGGCCGCCGAGGTGGAGGCGAGCGGTCTAACCACTCTGCCACGGCGCCGCCATTAGTCTTATTTAATGGAGAAAAAATTGTATCTTTAATACTCTCCAAAACCTTTGGTTTTTCAAAATGTAATATTTTTTTATGTGTCAATATTGAAACACTATTTCCAAAAAAAAAAACAAAAAAAAAGTAGTATTATCATTTATGTTAATGTGCTTTTGAGATACAGTACACAAATTTTGAAACAACCTAGTGAAGAAATGCATCTTGTAGAACATTTTAAGTTTGTAAAAGTGTTGGAAAAATCTGCAAGAAAGTAGGGTTCAAAGCCGGTATATCCTATTAATGAGCATGCGCCTATCCATTTATAGCTTTATTTAGTCGATACTTTAAGTACGCTACGTGATTAAAACTATATATTTTCTTATGATTTAGAATTCGTATCATTTTATTATAAAACAAAATATTGTTTTTAATTGTTCGCAATTGAGGAGCTCTTTTCCAAATACTACTTGAGTCATTTTTTTTATTTTTAGTTTTTTTACGTTATGATATTATGGATGAGATGCACATGCTATGAATAAACTGCAAAACTCTCTTAAGTCTCATTGATATAGTATTTGAAATGTCGTATATTTTTGCAAAATAATTGAAAATATTATCTCCAGAAACCACCTAGGTCATATTTCAAGCTTTTCTTTTCAAACGTAGCATTTTTTTTTTTTTGGTAGTGTTTAACGCCCCCTTTAACTACTTGCGGTGACACTGATGATACATGAATGAAGATAGAGCACCGGTGGAATGCGATTCCGGGGGAAATCGGAAAATCCGGAGAAAACCCGCCCCAGCGCCGTTTTGTCCACCACAAATCTCACATGCGGTCGCTTGGGACCGAACCGGGCCGTCTAGGTGAGAGGCGAGTGGTCTAACCACTCGGCCACGGCGCAGCCAGTCAAACGTAGCATGTTATCCATTGTTGCGCAGTAAACATTATTGCAACAATAGTTTGTAATTTAGAAGGATTTATTTATTCAGTTATTCTGAAGCTAATAGGTAGATTAGTCTGTTGTAAAGTTGGAGAATAAGGAGATGCAACCAGAAAGAAACGTGAAAAAACGGACAAGCCACCCGTAAAATTGGGTGAGAAGAAAGAAACAGATAGCTAGAAACAGCAAAGAAGCTCGACATCCACCAAAATTAAACTGTAAACATAGTCATGATTTAACCAGCAACGATGTAAAATACTTCTCTGATCAGTTATATGTAAATAGAATGAAGATTGACCACGGCAACTTCTTGTTACGTTTCATGAAATTAAAGAAGAAGAAGTAGCTATGAGCAAGAGTGCAGAATGTATATGTCATTTCAACAATGGTAATATAGGGCTCTACAGCTCCCCTTAAGTGACATCAGGTAACTGTAACGAGTTGCATCTGCCCCAGTTTTCCTTATAGTAGACAATAACGATTTTCACAGTTCACAGCTTAAAACAAAAGCTAGTCATCCCAAGGATTGGCCGGTTCGCTATTTCAACTTAAATCTCATAGTGCATGCCTGGGATGTCCTAGGAAGACCAATAGTTGCACATATGCATCCACTGATCAGTCTTCTAAATTTACGACTTGCTCCAAAAAAAAAAAAAAAAAAAAAAAAATCTCAATGACATTGATGACATTAATCACTATATACTACGTCATCGTTCGTTTGTAAGTGAAAGTAGGACTTACTGGCATACCATTAGTGGTTACTTGCATTTGTAAGACCCGAATAAATTTTGGAGAACAAAAATTGATTATTTTCCGTGCATATTTATTAACACTGACAGTCGAATTTATACTTTATTGTTTACATGCTAAATACTAATTTTGTGCAGCAAATATATTTTCTTTCAATACCTTTGTTTCTGTATGTGTTGCTTTAATGTTTGACATCAGTGTACTTTAAGAAATACTAGGTTATACTAAATCACATGTTTTAAGAAACAAATGCAAAATAAAACTGGCGAAGAACTCGCTTTATATACGCGAATAAGAGCAGAATAGTTACTCTTACTTGAGCTAGTTATGGAACCGGGATTAGCAAATTGCAAGTTACTTTAAATAAGTTGAAATATAAATTGCGTCATAGAAATTAGCCTCCCTTTCATGAGTAATATGTAAACTGTGACAGAAACGTTTGCTACGTCTTGCCGGGTACCATTTTAGCTCGTTAGTTGCGTCTTGTAGGAAAATTAGTAAAGAAATTCCTTAACACTTTCTTTCAGACTTAGGACTGTCGGGTCCTAAAACAAATCTGTACTTAAAAATGTAATAATCCTTAGTAAAATGTCCGTCGCCACAAGGGTGGTATCGTCGCAGACTAAATGTATTCACTGCCTTACCCTCTTGTGAGTCTTGCCATTATTCATAAGAATACACTTTTTACTTTAAGTAAATCCGTCAGTATCCCTCACCATGCCGTTTCCCGTCTCGGATGTCCCCCTTGTTCTGTACCTTGGTAAGAGCACCTGCAACAGTAATATTATAGCTACTCTTTACAATATGTCATGTGACAGTTACAACAACCTATGCAGCACTATCATATTTACCAACACACGCAACGATCAAGCTTCGTTGATGCGACGTAACTGCCGGCTCCTTGTACGGAGCTGCGGGGTTGAGTTCCGTTTTGGACATAGGTGTTTGTGGTCTGTTTATGTGTCTGTGTTCTATCTAAGTCATTCTCAAACCTGATGTCCAATTAGGTCACGCCTAAGTTCACCGGTTCCCATGGCAGCGCTTGCTAAAGTGCCTAGCTTTGGTGCTTTGTGGAGCAGGGCATTGTGGGTTCGAGTCCCACCTCGGGTATGGGTGTTTGTGTGCTTGTAAACGTGTATATGTGTATTCGTAAATAAAAACGGCAAACAACTAGCAAAACGATAGAAACATGGGGAAAAATAAACAACGGGGAACAAAATGACACATAATAAAGAAAACATAAACAAATAAATGAAACGTCAATATGCGAAAAATACCTTTCCATCCGTTTGTGTTAATACTGGGTACGTTCCAAAGACATGTACATGCAACAAAACGACTCCACAGGGCGCGCTCAGTCACAATTTATGTATTCCCTCTTTGAATACCAACATCGAGATCGTCGGAGATAATACTTTACCGACGCACTATGCAACCCACCTAAAAGGGAGCAATTCATTTTAGTTTCCCATTTTACAGAACACGAAGGAGACCTGTTCATCCTATTGAAAATAACGCACGAGAATAGTATCCAACTTTGAGACCGGACCATCTTCCTAATGCGAATATAAATATTCATTTTTGTATCTCTATGTATACTGTATTAATGGCTGGAACATTCTACATTTCACCAAAAAAAAAACAAAAAAAAAAAAAAAAAAAAAAACTGTCTTACACATCACAAACATATGCCTTGCAAGTTGTCAAATTTGCTTGTTATTAAACACTTTGTAACAGCGTAGAATGCATAGAAAGCTATTCGCCGAACATTCTGGTCATAACGTGCACTCGCAGCACACCATTATTATGAAACCATAATTTTAGATTTGAACCTAGTATTCATTTACTTAGTCGGAATATCGGGAAATTCTTGAAACTGGCTCTGAGAATAACAATTCTAATTCGGAACTTGGAAAAGTTTTGAAAACCATCTGATGTATTATATTCATATGAACTTTCCTACCCTCTATCGTTTATTAATGGGTTTACAAACCTTTCTTTCCGAAGTTTATTTTTGTACCTACTTCGTTTTAACCGAGATAAACTGTTGCGGAAATAACTACAACAAATACACATTTCTTTTTAAATACATAGGTAATGGCGACAGTCGAATGTTTAAGAACTAGACGCAATATGCTGGTGTTAATGTCGCATATTTTTCCATGCAATCGCGAGAAAAAGCGGAATATCGACGGGAGTTTAAAAGAATGACAAAATATTGATCAATTCGAATCATGAGGATTACCACTTCTACAAAATTATACAAAATTCCTTCCGAATGAAGAATATTTCATACACTATTCCCTGAAAATACAAGACATTATGTATGCTATTGTAATCAAAATCGTTAAGAGCTACATTTTGTGAAAATTGAAAACTTCATTATTTCTTCCATACATATGGTAGTTAAAGTGAAAATCTTCGTTTTGCATCCTTGGAAGCTGTGAACTTAAACCAAATGTGGTAAATAAGACATGTCATTTTTGAGCTGTGTCGTTCAGAGACACACACATGTAAACGGATACACATGCGCGCTCACGGATGATTATGAACTGCTTCTTTTGATTCAGGTACTGTTAAAAAGGGGTTTTTCGCTGCTGTATCTATACTCAATGTTTATGGAATGCAATACCTTCTCTACATCATGTACGCGGTAGGGAGAGTAAAACTTACGGTTGGTTTAGGATTTTATCTCCAAGTACAGTAGAGGGTACTTTCGAAGAACTGTACAGTATTCATCTCACCCACAATTACTTAACCAGTTTCCTTGCTTATGCTGAAAACTTGGTCAGTAAAGATGCTAAACTCTGTAATTGTCAACCAGAATATAAAAAAGATAACACCAATGCCACAAATGCTGCTGAGCCGTTTCATCCACATTTAAAATACGCATTTTATGACGACGACGATGATGATGATGATGAATGGGGTTTAAGGACGCTCAACTTCTAGGTTATCAGCGCCCTTAACATAAAGCTGGAAGTTAAAACACCTCAGTTAAAAGTATGCTAAAAGGATCTCGCTCAAAAGGAGTTAAAACAAGAGATAAAAAGCAGTATGAAAACTAAAACCAAAATAAAATAACTGTCCAGCCCTGAATCCAGAGTGTCGATAAAACCGGACACTAAAATAGCTAAAACAGGAGGAACATAGAACAATAGTGTCAAAAATATTTTAAAATCCTGAATAAGCTGCAACAAATCCCATAAAATCTAAATAAAACTTAATGCTTAAAGCATATGACACTTTTGACAAAAAGTTCAAAACGTTCTCCACCGCTCCGGGATCATCGGCCAGGATTGGCGAAAAACTTACCGGCAGTCGTAGACTGGCTCTTAGTGGTGCTAGACGAGCACACTCAAAAACACGTGTCGGACTGAAAAAGGTTCGCCACAGAGCGGGCAGACAGGTGGAGGTTCCCTCTGAAATAAGCGCCTTAGACTAAAAATACAGTGGCTAATACGTAATCTAGCTAAAATAACTTCCTCGCGGCGAGACACAAGTGAAGTAGTCACCCAGGGTGCAGGGAGCTCCTTCACCTCCCTAGGTTTGTTGCCGCGAAGATCGGACCATTCTCCATGCCAGAACGACATTACCATTCTTCGGACAACAAGTCTAAAATCTTCGGCCGTGACAAACTTAATGGTAACACTGATGATGCCTTCTTTGCCGCCAAATCCGCAAGTTCATTCCCCGGCACGCCAACGTGTCCTTGAAACCAGGCGCAGTCCACATTTACACCCGAAGCGTGCAAAATGTGGAGGATGTCCTGAATGCGCTGTAGTAGAGGATGGTAAGCGTACAGCTCACGAAGGCTCTGAAATGCACTAAGGGAATCACTCACAGTAAGGCAGTCGCCCAAGTTTCGACGTCGAATATATAAAACGGCTCCATAAATAGCATACAGCTCTGCAGAATAAATGGATGTGGTACTCGGCAAACCAAAAGTGAATGGTTCGGTTCCAGTAACAAAAAGGCACATCCAACTCCATCGGTATATATATGACTGCGGCCACTGTATTTTGACAAAAACTTTAAAAAACAAGAACGGATATTAAGCATAGGCATAGAAGATTTCACGTAAGCTATCATTCCAAGATCTACGTGGGTGGAACCACGTAACCAAGGAGGGTGTCCCCTCTCCCCTTTTAGAAACATGTCAGGCATTTCAGGACCGCGCGTTCGAAGCAGTTTCGCGAAGCGAAATCCTGCAGGTGTTGTACCAAGTAAGAGGTTTCTATAACGGTTGTCCAATCCGTAAACAAAAAGGGAAGTAAACGATGGATGCGCAAGTATGCACTTCAAGCTACAGTCATGGTTAGATAGAAGAATATCCCGCCGACAATGCAGTGTGGTGCGGGAGATTCGGCATAGAGGATCACAACTGGGCTAGTTGGAAACGCGCCAACAGCCAGCCAGATGGCACGATTGTCGATAGTATCTAACTTGATGGGCGTGCTGAAGCATAAACAATACATCCATAGTGTAACTTTGATCGGATCAGTGTACGATAAAGCCGCAGCAGTATTGTCCGATCGGCTCCCCACGATTTGCCGCTTAGTATCCGTAAAATATTCACAGAACTGTCTCACCGCGCTTTAAGCTGTGCTACACGAGATGACCAGCATGGTTTACGATCGAATATCAACCCCAGGAAGTTCACCTCATCTGCAAAGGAAGCATATCTGGCCCGAGGTGAAGAGAAGATGACATTCGCCATCTTCTACGCCAGAAATTAACGCAGATTGTTTTCTTAGGTGAGAAACAAAAGCGGTTTTTTGAGCTCCAATCATAGAGATTGGCCAAGCACCGCTGGAGACGGCGTTCCAAAAACGGCGTACGTTGAGAAGTGCACAAGATGGCAAAGTCGTCCACGAACACACAGGACGAGACACCTGGGTGAACACATTGCGATATGGAATTAATCACTATAGCAAACAGCGTCACGCTTAGTACCGTGCACTCCATTCTCTTGAATAAAATGGTTGGAAAAAACCGAGCAGACCCTTACGCGGAAAACGCGGTACCTCATAAATTCCTGAATG